>PVIU01003476.1:0-143900 GCA_004026605.1 Ondatra zibethicus
CAGTTAGAAGAGCAACCAAGAGTGCCCCTAACAACTTTGCTTTGAAAAAGTACTCATATCTTTCAGGAAGTCCATAATCCCTTTGACCTTACATTGCTGTAACTGGTGTTATCATGAGAAGAAAGTTATTTCTGAAGTCACACCACTCTCAGTGTCAGTAATATCTGCATATCATAATTTTTAGGATCACATAGACATTCCACCACACTGTGAAAAGAGAATGGATCCTTCTTATATGAACTGATGATCTGAGAGTAAATTTATGCACTTAAGTCCATGCAGTGCCCTGTAAGGAAATGAATGGTTTAGCCTAAAAGACAACAAAGGTACAAGTCTGAAGAACTGAGAAATAAAAAGACTTGTTCAGAGCACATAGGATTCGTGAGAGATCAGGATAGGAGATGCACTGGGGTACTGTGAATTCTGCTGGGCATCTAGTTTAAGGCTTATGCTACCACTGGGACTGGGAGAGAGACAGAATTTGATCTTTTTCACTATCACTTTGTTCTGCAGTTCCCCGGACTTGAATTATCACTGAAAAATGAGAGTGACCACCTCCAACTTCCTTGTACCTAACCACTTTTGAGCGAGGATCCCCCCAGGACTGAAGACACATCCTATACATCCCCTTTAAACTGCCAGTGTCAGAGGCCCCACAAACAGCAGAGTTAATTCATAAATGGCTAAAGAACTTGCTATTATGCTCCTGGGACTATCAGTCTAATAGTTAGAATGACAATAGAGAAGAAATCCCATCTTCACTAGTGTGTGCACAACTTAAGTATGTGCTAGTGGAGTATTACTACACCAGTAGGGCTCTGGAGACAATGTGCCTAAAGACAGTGATTGCAGTCAAAGAAGCCATTGATGTTCAGCAAGAATCCGAGCAAACACAACCTACTAAACCCACAACCAAAGACATGTTTTTATGAAAAATCACAAAAACTGTCTTATAAAATTTATACCAATAACTTCTCATCTGTTGCATAAACTTCAAAGTATTGTTAAAAATGTGAAAGAAAACACAAGGGAATGCACTACTCCCTCCAAAGACACTGTAATTAATTGTCGGTAGCCCAGAGAAAATTATATCAAGGTAATGTATGGTAAAGATTTTAAAAGGATAATTATAAGGAAACACAAATAGACCCAAGATATTTGAAGGATATTGAAAAAACAATAACTGCCATATATGATTAATATACCAAAGATTAGGAAAAAGACACAAACAGAATTCTTGAAAATGAAGAATATAATGTCAAATAAAAAACACAGTAGAAAGTCTTAGCAACAGACTGTAAAAAAAAACAGGATACAAGACCTTGTAGAGAAGCCTTTTGAAATCCTACAAAATGGCAAGAAAGAAGAGAAAATAAGAAAGAATGAGTGACGATAGTCTGAAAGAACTTAAGAGTGCGATTAAGTAAACAAATGCTCTTATATTGGGGAGTAGAAAAGGAGGAGGAATAGATGAGAAGCACAGAAAATTATTTATTGGGGTAATGGCTGAAGACAACTCCAATATTGGAACGTAAAGGATCAAAAAGGCCACAGGAACATAAATAGGCTTGAGCAGAAACTGTCCATACCATAGTATATCTTAGTAAAAGTCTCAAAACTATAAAAGTAAGAGAATTCTAAAAGCTTTTAGAAAAAAATGACCAAGTCACATGTAAATTAAAGTACATTAGAATAGCAGGATATTTCAATCTGCATACTTATAAGTTAGAAGACTATAAAATAACCATAATATTACAAATTATGAAAGGAAGTAACTGCTGACCATGATTATTATGCCCAAGAAAGTTATCCTTCAGAATTAAAATATCAATAAATTTTAAAGAAAACTGAGAGAATATATTTTCAGCACAATGTCTTTGTAACTAATGAGCAATGTAATTTGACATTCAGAAACAAAAAAAATGATAATTACCATCATGACAGAATAAAATCCGTTAGAAAAGCAGACACTGAAAGCAGAAACAAAAACAAGCAAAATGCTATTAACCTAATAAAGCACAAAAGCACACACATAAAGAAAATATAAAAAACAACAATGCAATACAAAAGCAATTATTTTAAATAACAGAATCAAATCTAAATTTGTCAATAATCATGTAGTATAAACAAATTCAATTAATAAAAAACAACTTAAAATATAAATAATATGCAATATAGCATAAAATAAAATTTAAAAATTATGGAGATTTGAACAAACCAATAGGAAAGCTTTAAAACTGAAAATGTGATGTCGAAACTTATGAACTAGATCAAAGGTAGTCATGCTAAGAGGGAAGTTTATCAAGAAGAAAACATAAAACATTTACATCAAAAATATAGAAATATTGTAAATAATAGTAAGAATTTAACTAAATAATTTAATGGATGCATTTCAAGATTCTAGAAAAGAAAGGGTATATCAAACAATAAAGAGTATAAAGTTGTAAATGATTAAGTTTATAGCAGAGAAAAATGAATAGTGAAGCAAAAGATCAATGTAATGACGGGATTTTAATAAGTGATATAATACAATTTTTAGTTAGAACAAAAAGAAGACCCTAAAAAGTAAAGAAAGAATCATTACAACCAGTGCTACAAAACCACAAAACATCATTACAGACTACTATTGAAACCCCCCCGAAAATTGAAAAACCTGATGAAATGAGTAAATTTATGGATACTTATTTCTTTCTAAAACTAAATCACATAAATCACAAAAACAAACCAATAAGAAAGTGAATCAGTAATTTGAAAATTTCCCCAATGAAGAAAGACCCAGAACTGGATAACTAAATAGCTGAGTTATACCAAATTACTTTTATTAAATTTAATTTTTAGAACAATCTTTTCTCATTTTACATACTTATCCAGTTCCCACTCCCTCCCCTCCTCCTGCTCCCCCTACCTTCCCTGTACCCCAGCCCCCCACCCACTCCTCGGAGAGGGTAAGGCTCCCCAAGCAAAGTCAACAAAGTCTAACACATCACTTTGAGGCAGTAACAAGACCTTCCCTGCTATATCTAGGCTGAGTAAGGTATCTCTCCGAAAAGAATGGGCTCTAAAATGTCAGGACAAGCACTAGGGATGAATCATGATCCCACTGCCAGTGTCCTCACAGACTGCCCAAACAACACAACTGTCACCCACATTCAGAGGACCTAGTTTGGTCCTATGCAGGCTTCCCCACTAGCTCAGGTCAACTATTTGTGTTGGTATCCTCATTATGGTCATGACCCCTTTGCTCATGTTATCACTCTTCTCTCTCTTGGACTGGTCTCCAGAAGCTCAGTTCAGTGTTTAGCTGTAGATCTCTGCATCTCCCTCCATCAGTTGCTGGATGAAGGTTCTTTGATGACAGTTAGGGTGGTCACCAACATGATTGCAGGGGAAAGCCAGTCCAGGCCCCCTCTCCACTATTGCTTAGGGTCTTAGATGGATTCTTGTGGATTCCTAATCATTTCCCTAGGCTCAGGTTTCTTGCTAGACCCATAATGGCCCCCTCAATCAAGATCTCTCTTTCCTTGTTCACTCTCTCTGCCCTTCCCCCATCTCAATCATTCCATTCCCTCATGTTCTCCTCTGCCCTCCCCTTCTCCCCTCCCCTCCCCTCTGCCTTCTCTCATTCCCCCCAAATACTCCCAGTTTTCTCTGGATATCTTGTCTAATTTCCCTTCTCAGGGGGATCCATGTATGCTTCTCTTTGGGTTTTTCTTGTTACCTAGTTATCTGCAGCTGTGGACTATAGGCTGGTTATTCTTTGCTTTGTGCTGAATATCCACTTATGAGTGAATATAAGCCATGTTTGTCTTTCTGGGTCACTCAGGATGGGTTTTTTTTTTATAGTTTCATCAGTTTGCCTGCAAATTTCAAGATGTCATTGTTTTTTACTGCTGAGTAGTACTCCATTGTGTAAATGAACCACATTTTCTTAATCCATTCTTTGGTTGAGGGACATCTAGGTTGTTTTCAGATTCTGGTTATTACAAATAATTCTGGTATGAACATAGTTGAACAAATGTCCTTGTGGTATGAGTGTGTATCTTTGGGTATTTGCCCAAAAGTGGTATTGCTGGGTCTTGAGGTAGATTGATTCCCAATTTTCTGAGAAACCACCATACTGATTTCCAAAGTGTCAGTACAAATTTGTACTTTACCAGCAATGGAGAAGTGTTCCCCTTACTCCACATCCTCTCCAGAAAAGTTATCATCATATACCGATTTATGCTAGAATAAGGGAACTGCTTGTTGGTCACCCAGCTAGCTTAGACTGGAAATAATCACACAGAAACTGTATTAATTAAATCATTGCTTGGTCCATTAGCTCTAGTTTCTTCTTGGTTAACTCTTACATATTAATTTAACTCATTTCTATTAATCTGTATATCACCATGTGGCAGTGGCTTACCAGCAAAGTTTCAGCATGACTGACTCTAGCAGTGGCTCCACAGCTCCTCCCTAATTCCACCTTCCTCCTCCCATGCTATAGGCCAAACCAGCTTCTTTATTCATTAACCAATAAAAGCAACACATAGACAGAAGGACCTCCCACACCAGACTTATATTTAAGTATCATCACAAAATTGTACTGAGATTAATGCCAATGCATGAATGAATTACTGTTTTCAAGGCTGATACAATGCTTGTTTGCAAGAGCATCCATTTCCTACACCTAACATTTCTCAATCAAACTTAGAACATAGGACACAGACATGGTCTTGTCAGTAAGATGGGTGAAATAACTAAAAGAAGTCTTCAGTTGCAAGGGTCGGACACTAAATGCTAAGCAGTCCATCACCCTCAAAATAGATTTATCATTTTTACTTTGTGGAGATTTGGCTTTGACTTGGGGTGGATATTGGCATAGGCTTGGGCAAAAGGCTTAATTGACACAGTGGGAAAACCCTTATGAAGTTATTTTAATAATTTTCACCCTGCACATCATTAATTCCCTTGAAAAAGTTAATGTATATCAAAAGTATGTTGTAGATATAGCTCCATGATAGAGCATGTTGTAGAACATGTTGGTTAGCACACATATACTACCTTGTCTTGATCTCCATCACAAAAGAAAAGAAGAAAAGGAAAGAAGAAAGACAGAAAGGAAAGAAGAAAGAGAAAAATTAGTTACAGTAGTAAATTAGGTAAAATGCAGCAAGAGGGGAAATATAATGATAGTCTTTGGGATTAAGAAATAGAGTCATAGTGCTTTGGAAAAGAATCTGGCATGTGTGTCTGAAAAACCACATTTGAATGTAAACAAACATTTATAGACAATATTTGGGAATATGGACATAGTTTTTTCCATCCTGCTTCCTGCTGATTGCTGGGTCTAGTAATTTTTGGGGGTGTTCACAGTGACCTTCGGGACTCTTGTTCCATCAAACCACACCAGTCTGGAAGCAATCCACAGCTTCTCATTCTTTGTGGAAACAAGAGAAGAACCTCTTCTCTTCCAAAGCAACATATCCTTAGACCCAAATTTGGAAGTCATGATACCTTTACAATATACATGCTGGTTTAGCTTAGCAGTCCATAAAATGAAATGTCTCTCTGTACATAGTTCATTCACAGTCAAAAAATTCAAAGATAACACAATAATATACATAATCTAGACTCTCTATGAATTTTCAATTTTTACATGGCTTATTTTTCTTTACTTCTTTTAATCTATGACTACCTGTATTCTGTCTTGTTAAAGATTTTACCCTTTTTTTAAAGCATTAACTTTATTTTATAACTCTCTATACTCTTTTTTTTCTCTCCCAACACTGTGACTTGTTTAGAGTTCTTTTCCATTGGATTTGTCTTTATTGCATATCTGTAATTCTTTACTGTTCAGAAGTGCTTTTTAAAATTCTATGTGCTTCTTAAAACCTAAGTTTCACCTATATATGGTACTTCTTGCTTGCCTGTCCAGTTAGCATGGTGGAGCCGCTTGCACCTGTGAGAGCCATGTACACAGCTCCATTCTCCATTCTCAGCATACAATCAGTCCACGTTGCCATTAAGCAAGCTGTAGCAGTCTGCTCATAAACCCCATCCAAATGTTCCATCTCCCAAAAGAGCCAGAGGTCACACTGGCAGTAAGGCCTAGAAAGCCGGCATTTCAAAACAGTCATTGCTGAATCAGGAAAACCTCTCTTAAGGGAGCTACCACACACTGCCAGCAAACAGCAAGAAGCTGTGTTAAACTCTGTATTTTTGTGTCTAGAATTCCTTTTCAAGCTTTCTCAGGTTTGAAGTGGATTTAAGTTGGCCATGTGGGCACCAATTTGTAGGAGGAGGGAGGCTGCTTATTGGTTCCCAGTGGCCTGGCTAGCTTAGACCCAAAATAATCACACAGAAACTGTATTTGCTAAATCAATAATTTGCCCATTAGATCTAGCTTTTTATTGGATAACACTTACATATTACAAATTCTGCTTTCAATTACTTGAAAAATTAAACAACTAAAAGTAATTTTGTACTAGGAAAAGGAAGACACCTACAGTGAAAATTATAAAATGCAGATGAAAGAAATTATTAAAAAGGGCACAAAATAATGCAGATACTTCCCATTTTTACACATTCAAAAATAATTTCTAAATCATCCAAACAACCCAAAGCCATCAATAAATTTAAGTAAAACTCTACCAAAATATCAACAACATTTTTGATGAGCTCTTTGTAAAATAAAATATTTTCTTTTTCTGCTGTGAATTTCAAACACGAATATATGTTTGAATACATTGACTCCAGTCTTTTGCCCATATGCAACACATGGGTATAAGGCAGTTCACATAAGCATGGACAGCCTTCCAGAAGTCACACCCATGAAGAAAATTGTTTCTATTATGCCCCCACCTTCAGCAATCATCATCTTCCAATAGCTCCTCAGATAGAGATTGGGCTAGGAAAAAAGTTTCCTAAAATTGATATGGAAGAAAGAAAAAGAATAGCTAAAGCAATCTTGAGCAATAACAAACCTGAGGGCATCACACTACCTGATTTCAGACTATCCTACAGTGCTATCAATCAAACATGGAGTTTGCATATAAGTCAACACACAAATCAATGGATACAATGGAGGAGCCAGCAAAAGAACCATGAATCTACAACCAACTTATTCTTGATAGAGGTACCAAATTTATGTTGGAAAGGACAGCTACTTCATAATTCCACTAAGAAAACTGGACATACACCCATGCCAAATATTGAAGCTTGAAACTTATATTTCAACCTATAAAGTAGTCTCAATATTTAAAAAATATAAAATCATCAAAGATTTAAATGTTGAGATAGTAACTACTAGAAGGAAACAGAGTACAAATACTTCAGGACATTGGAATAGATGATCATGTTCTGGAGAAGATCCCAAAGGACTAGAAACTAAAACAGATGGGTTTAAATTAAACAGAAATTTCTGCTCAGCAAGGAAACAAGCAAGAAAGAGACAACATACCAGTGGGCCAAAAGTAGTAAACAACTTATCTGACAAAAGAGTAATGTCCACAATGTTTTAGGAACTTTAAGTCAATAACTGAAAGTCTAAAGTGCAACTGAAAAAAAATGGGCAATAAATATGAACAGACACTTTTCAATGCAGTCTCCAAAAATCAAGTAAGGGTCATGTCTCACTTTCTTTTCCTGTTGCTATGTTAAGATATCAAAAAAAAAAAAGTTTATTCTGGCTCAGTGTTCAAGAGTGCTCTGTGGAACACTATAGACACAAAGTAAAGTTAGCAAGGGATTGAAGTAGCTAGTCTCATCATATCTAAAATCAAGAAGCAGGGAGAGATAAATGCTTGCTGATGCTCAGTTTAAGTTTTCCATTTAGACAGTCTATGAATTCAAACAGAGAATGGCACTGCTCATAGTAGATAACTCATTCCCTCTCAATTAATACAGTCCCCAACACGTGTGTCCAGAGGCCCAAATCACAGTGATCATGTCAAGTTGACAATTAACACTAACCATGACAGATCAGGATGTGGAACCATTATTTGCCATAATTTGATCATGTCTCACTTTATAAACATTGAAACAGCATACTGTAACTCAGAATTTAGTACAGTTAAAATATTATCAAAATTTAATCAAAATGTTTTAAAAACCATTAAAGAAAATAAAGATCAATGGAAGTGTAAACATTTATCTGAAGACAATGACTGCAAGACTAAATTTAGAATTTGCACATGGATGTATATGGTTCCTAATCTATTGTGTTTGCCAAAACACGTTTACAAATGTAACTTGAAACTGTGCTCATCAAGGGTTTGAGAAAAAAGTGCCATGTTCCCAGCAGTGGTAATAATCACTTGAGCTTTTCAACTGTTCTTTTGATTCAAATTTACAGATATGGTCAATATCCTTTATATTTTCAATTTGCATTGTGAGACCTTCTTGAGTAGGGCACCTTCTCGTGTCCATGCTGTCTCTAGGATGCACCTTCTCATGCCAACGCTGTCTCTAGGATGCACCTTCTCATGCCAACGCTGTTTACCTGGTGTCACATGTTCCTAGTCAGTTTCCCTGATGATAGCAGGTTTATCATAGGACATGAGAGTGGAAACAAATCATATCCAAGATTATATGGTGAAACGTACCAATTTTAATATGTAATTCAAATTACATGTAATCAATCTTTTGCTGTTTATAATGAGGAAGATTAAGTGTTGATGTTTTGGTGAGAATGACTGTAATAAAATCCTCATTTGCCCACATAAAGGGACCTGGAGCCTCTACCTTCCCATGTGTAAATTGGGAATGATGATAAATAAGCTTTCAGGGGTAGAGGATTAAATGAAATAACCTATCTCCAACATCTGGTAGGGCATCTGGCACATTCTTTTCCAAGGGAACACTCAACCTCCCTGAGTAAGCTACAAACAGAGGGCTAAAGTGGCAGCCCTTGCTTAGCCCACAGGAAGATTTAACGTTGCTTTTCACATGAGACCCAGCCCCAGAAGTCTTCAAGTGAAGTTATTGCATCTGGCCTCAGAAGCAAAGCTGACATTTTTGACAGAGTCTTAAGTGCAATGCTCTCTGGGGTGCTGTAATGGAGACAAGACAGGGCAGGTGGCAGTAATTGGCATCACAAGCACTCAATGATTGGGTATAACATGGATTACAATGGAATTCCTTTTAGTAAAGATACTTCTATGAATGCTGGCTGCTTCAAAATCCTTTGATAATTATTTCTATCATCAATTACACAGCTGAAGGTTGAAAGGAAAAGCTGTATGTCCTGGGGAAGGAGCAGATTTTGCTGCTTTGTTTCCAAGTAGAGAAATATGGTATTAAAGGCTACCAGTTTACCATCATCCTTGTATTGCTCAGACTCACAAACCAGTTCTCAAGTTCCCCAAAGTAATGTCTACCTCCACTCCTGACACACTTCACCTCTGCACCTTTAGGTTCCTTGTATATGGTACCTACTCACATTTCATAATTTGAATCTTGAAGGCACTTTATTTTTAAAAAGAAGTAAGGACAGTATCCTTCTGTCTTCTGTAAAATTATTATATTTAGTAGGCAGAAACATTTAGAACAATGATAGAGACATCAAATATACAGACCACTGTGAACAGAATCCCAGAACCATCACTGAAACAAGCCTAAAACACACAGAATTTTTTTTTACCATAGCCTAGGTGAGATTGGGGCAAGGGCTTAGGAAATGCCTTTGTTTCTCAGCAACAATTGATTTCAAGAAATAAACATTAATTCTTTACCACTTTCTTCCGCTCTCCCTGACTTACACACTCCCCCTCATCTTTCACCTCTGCTTCACTCTTTAATTAAGAAAAACTTTTTATTTGAAGGGAATCCTAGATGGCAATATCTCACATACTAATTCCCATTGACAAAGGCCGGAAATAATGAAATATCAATTGCAGTAAAATTGAACTTGGCTGAGACATCCTTAAAGTAGAAAATGAGTGTTCAGCTCTGGGAGCTATGGGGATTGAGATGTTGTCAAGAAGACAGAGAAGCAGAGCAATACATATTTAATATAGTTCCTGTGTTTGTGGGGGTTCTCTAGAGGAACAGAAATGATAGAATGAACATAGATTACAAAAGAGGACTTAAGGCCAAAGGGATGAGTCAGCAACTGAAAGCTCTTCCTCTGCAAGGCTTGACCATCTGAGTTCCACCCCTAGATTCAATGGTAGGAGGAGAAAACTAACTACAATGGGTTATCCTCTGACCTCTACACATAATCTCTGGCACTTGTATACAGACATTTATGCACCCTCCTCTCTCATACACACACAAACACACACACACACACACACACACACACACACACACACACATGCACACATGAATAATAAAAAATGTTTAAAAGGGTAGCTGATCAGACCCTGCTTTATTTGGGCAAAAGGGATGAAACTCTGGGTACAGGTTTTGATAGGGACCACTGTTAAATGAGAGCAGGCATGGAGATGATATCAAGGTTCCAAGAAGGTACAAAAAAAAGAGAAGCTGGAAAAAATCAAGATGCAAACATCAGGAGAGATAAGAAAGAGGGAAGTCAGTTTTGGCACAGATACCAAATTGCATTGTTCATCTCTCATTTAACAAAGAAGGTTTTGACATAACCTGCATGTTAACAATTGTATATTGGTAACTAGAACACTCAGCTCTAGTGCTGTGAAATTATGGTTACCAGAGACAAGGATTCTGAAATGAACAAAGTAAGCTGCCTTCATGGGCTCAGGTTGGAAAACAGAATCCCATTCAAAAGGTATCTACCAATACTCCCTTTTCCAGGAAAAAAAATGAACTCTTAAAAAGAAGATTGACTTTCTTAAAATTCTGTAATATTCTAGGGCAATTATAGACTCAGGTCAGGTTGCAGACTCCTGGGCTACTGTGGCAAACTACCGTAGGGCAAAGTTGTTGGCAGTTGAGTCAGATGCTCCTTCAAAATTCAAATCTGAGCTCACTCTCCCCTGTTAAGAACTCAGGAAAGAAATCTGCAAAATTCCATAACAATATGACAAAGACTGGCAAAAGAGCATGTCTGATGCCATCTCCACACCAGAGGAAATGTCAGGGAAAGCACAGACCCAAAGAGAAAACGGGTTTTTTACATGTCCCCCAAACCATCATTACTAAATGGCATGGAAGTCTCTCCCCATGATTTCTTTTCTCCCTTACACACAGATATTACATGAAGAAGTATCAGCCTATGAATGTCAACAAATAAGACTAAATCGATGTTAAAGTTTATTACATTTATGTGATGCATGATGTTAATGAATGGTACACTTGTTATAAATTTTTAGGGCATTTTATAAACCCAGGGGCATAAAATCAAGTTGTCTTGAGATACTAACTAACTAACTAACTTACTTACTAACAAGATGTCAGTCTACAGAGTACAAAGCTGTAAATACTACCTGAAATCTTGGTTGCTAGGTTTTATTCTGGTCTACACATACCAAAAGAATTGGTCCCACTGCGCTTTAATCTCTCCACCTAGAGAGTTCAGATAGCTTTTGGTTCATGTTTCCCCACAATTTCAAAATTAAGAACTTCATGAAGTAGACAGAGTTATATTAAGACTTAAAAGCAAATGTAACTCCTGGACTTGAAACTCAGGGCTCACAGGAGACTCCACAGTTAAAGGATTGCAAAAGTCTTCATACTACAGCCAACTGCAACAGCCACATTGGCGGGAAGTTCCAACCACATTCCCAAGCTTTTTCCCTGTGGATCTTCATCCAATTTAAGCATATAATATGGCAAATCCCAAGTCTAACATTTTCTACCAAAAGAGAACACATTTGTACCTCCATAATGATTTTCAGTGACGTAGCTTAAAATAGATAGTGTGTCAATTAAAAGTCTATAGTACAACATGTATCATTATAGAGAGAAAATGTGAATGACCTCATGAAGAATCATGAAGGAGAAACAGAATATGCTATTTGGCAACAAGACGACTGTTCCTACTGGAATTAATGTTCATGATGCTGTGTGTTAAATAAACAAAAGTGACTCTATGCAATATAAAACTTTAAAAAGCGTCCCTTTAGCAAGCTACATCCCATTCGCAAGCACATGTTAATTTCAGCTTTCAATTTGTCATAGACAAAATTAACTTTTGTGCAAATACAGTTTTATGCATTTGAAAATATTGCACAGATTCCTAGAGTCGCCGCCACAATCAACATCACAGAGTGTTTCATCAATTCAAAAGCTTCTTTGGCTTTTCTTTTAGAATCAACCTCTTCCCCACTCCTAATCCATAGCAACCTGTTATTATGTTCCTGTAACTAAAGTATTTTTTTAGAATACTGTACACATCCAGTGTATAACTTTTGAAGCTGACTTCTTTCCCTCTACTGTAGAATCCGTTCACTATTTTTATTTGCTCTCTGGAGATTTTTTCATTATTTTTTATTTCTGAGATGCTTTCCTGTCCATCGATAGACCATCTTTATCTATTCATCGCTGGAAGACCATTTGGCTACTTATAATAGCTTGGGTAGACTAAGAACACAGCTGTTATAAACATTCACATGTAGAGTTTGGTGGGAACATAAATTTTTTTTTTCTCAGCAAACAGTAGGGTGTATGTCATGGTGTAAACATGGTTAATTTTATAATAAGCATTCAGACATTTTTTTGAGTAACTATTCTATCCACAGGCATCTTTAAGTGTATTTATGCATGGAACTGACATGTCTTTCACACCTGGTTCCCTCCTGGCTTTTTCCCACAGCTCCACCCTCTGTCATAATTTTCCCCAACTGTTACGCAGCCAAACTCAGGGATTTCCATATTCTACTCTGTTCTTTCTCACATTTACATCCTCATTTATTCTGTCTGAAATGGTCATGTTTCTTGGAAAAGTCAATATATTAAAAATGTATTTCAGTCTAAAACTCAAAGTCTTCCTAAACTTTCCATTCAAGAAAAAATTATTTGTTCCACATTGTTTCCTAATCATGCACTTCCTTTCAAATGCTGACCATCAATAAGACAGGAGCAGAGAACTGTTGATGTTAGGCGCTGAACCTGGACCGATGCTCAGCAAACTCTCTACCATGTTCTGTATCCCCAGATCTTGAAGGATGATTTGGCATTCCCCTTTCTTTCTACATTCACTTCATTCATTCATTCTCTCAACCAATAAATTTTTATCAGGTATCTACTACGTTCCAGGGATTATCTACTTTCTGAGGATAAAACCTATCTTAATATCTGTCACAAAATAAACAATCAGGATATACAAAGCCTAAATGACAAGGAGAGAACTACTCATATTTTGAAATAAAACTTGTTTCCATCAATCACTTCCTTGGTTATTTCTTAATTAATCTAAATCTTAGTTGGAGGGGCAACTGCATTATTCTAAAACTCCATTTAGAGAAAAGGGACTGCTTCATGGTGTGTGTGTGTGTGTGTGTGTGTGTGTGTGTGTCTGTGTCTGTGTGTGTGCATGTATATGTGTTTTATATGACTATGTAGAGATATGTGAGGTGCACATAGTGGCCAGAGGTAGATTTCAGGGGTCTTATTGCTTTCCACCTTTTGTCACTGAAATAGGGTCTCTCACTGAACCTGAAGTTAGATTAATGTAAAGCAAGCTCCAGAATCCCTCTAGACGCTGCCCCACACACCAATGGAGTTATAGGTACATATGGTGGCCAAGCCCAGCTTTATCCTGTCTTTGCTGGGGACACAAACTTAGAACTCCATGCCTGTGCAGCAAATCTGTACTACATAAACCAGCTAATGTATGGAGGCTCAGTAAATCTTTCTGGCACACATTGATTTAGTTAGTGAAAACTGCATTTTGTATGGTAGACTTTCCATCTGACACAAGAGCAAGCTATTAGAAAAGCATTTGATTAGACAATGATTTTTTTGTTTCTAAAGAAAAAAAAGACTTAGTCCAAAAAATATGTCTCCTCAACTTGGTCAGAGGAGGTTTTTGTCTTTTTGGTTTTGTTTTATTTTTTAATACAACCTTTCCATTTCTTATATCACACAATAGGCATAGTTTCTCATTAGCAGCTCGTTTTCTTTGGCATCTGAAATTTGCTTAAACAAGTGATTATCATTTTAGCAGTCATTTTAATGACTTTGGTGGTGCATAGATCAAAAAGCATTGTGGTAATTCAGAGCGGCTTATGAGCTGGTCATTTTAATAAATATCTATTGAGCCTGTTGATTTATTAATGTTCCACTTATTCATTGGACAGTTACAAAGCACCTGCAACACAGTAGGTGCTAGGATTGCAGAGATGAATCACACTCTGTCTTGTACATTCTGAGTAAGAACAGCACACTGTGGAATCTGGTCCAGAACAGAAAGGGATAAATTATTGCTAAAGACTGCATCCCACAGAGTTCTGAAGATTTCATCTTATCTCTGTATCACAGGATGCTTATTCTTTTGTTTCAAGGTCAACATTTACAAATCTCTGAGGATTTTATGCAGCGTTATTATGAAGGTTGGTGAATTTTGCCAAAATCTCCACAATTCTCAGTTGCCATCTGAATCCAGAGTGAGACGCTCTCTTCTGAAGCAGCCCTAAAATGATGGTGACATAACTGAGCATGCTCTAAAGCACTTCAATCTTTTATACTATAAGTGCTTTAGCCCAAAACTCAGAATGTTATACATTCCCCCTCTCTTTATGTTACAGCTAAGTAAGCATATAGGATGTGAAGAACAATTACCCCCACAGCACACTGCAAAATTGTAATCTCGTTCCTTGGGGACCTCAAACTCTAAAGCGGAAACCATCAAGAATATGATGAAAGCACAGTCAAAAAAGGGAAGCATTCAGTTCGTTTGGAGAAAGGTATGACTTTTGAGGAGCAAAATAATCACTTAAAGGCATCTTGGAGGATATGAAATGTTTACCAGACACAAGGAAGGAAGGTGTTTACAGGGAAAATCAAAGACATAAGATGATCTGGTATTTCAAGGACACAAAAGTATTCAATGACGATAGAATGTGCTGATAGACTACAAGAAATTTATAAAAATACTTTTCTGCTGATACATTTCAAAGATATTTGACCCAAAGTAAGTGTTCACTAAATATTTGCAAAATGAGAGCAAGAGATAGTGACAAGAAGTGGGCAGACAGTGACAACAAATGACTGGACCTGGATACCAGAGGGGAGGGATTTGCAAGCAAGATTGGTATCGAGGGGGTCACCAGGACCTTGACATCAGGGTTTAGGAGGATTTTGGATACATTCTTTGCACACAGCTTCAAATCTAGTGTTTGCCTAAGGCCTCATGTGTGCTAAGAACTTAGTAATAATTTGACGACTGCAGAAGTAGAAACTCTGCTTCTCCAGTGTGATGGGCATTTCATCTCAACTCAGTCTGAGGGGAAGGACAAAGGCAGTGGAAAGAAAACTATATTTGAGGAGAGAGAATGTGTGTAGCCTTCACAACATTCTCTCCAGAATACCTATCTAGACACTAGAAGGACCTGTGAGTCTATTAGCCAGAACTATGCTAACAAGTTGTTAAATCTATCCATCCTTGAAATCAACCATATGAGAGCAAACAGTGGTAGAGTACTTGCCTGGAACTCTCGAGCACCTGGATTTAAT
The DNA here is from genome assembly GCA_004026605.1 of Ondatra zibethicus. Taxonomy (NCBI): domain Eukaryota; kingdom Metazoa; phylum Chordata; class Mammalia; order Rodentia; family Cricetidae; genus Ondatra; species Ondatra zibethicus. The sequence goes on from PVIU01003476.1 coordinate 15,577, forward strand.
CATCAGCATTACATTAAGAGAGGGATAAAGGAGAGAGACAGAGAGAGAGAGAGAGAACAAAATACAGAATGTGGTAATGTTTAGCTGCAATCCTAACACCCAGGAGGACAAGGCAGATGGACTGTGACTTCAAGGCCAGAATATTGTTAATAAATTAAAAAGCAGAGTGGCTTTTGCTTTGTACTTTGCTTTCTTGGTCATTTATATTATTATATCAGTGAACACAAACTGACTAGCAGTTGCATTGTTAAGACAAACACTGTTTTTCCACTGACTATCCTTGGGAATGTGTGCAGAGAAGTGATGGCCAACATATATAAGACTTATCTGTGCATTTCATTTCTTCCCTCTACTGACAAGTTGAACCACAGAAACCCAAATGGTGAAGACTGTTCTCAGATCCCCAGGGACTGTGATGAGTTCCTCAAACTCACATGATTAATTTAACACATAGAGAGTGCTATTACTGAGAAGAAAGTTTTCTAGAATCAATTGACCCAAGCCTATAAACATTTTGAAAAACATCGATGTGCCAACCAGAAAATGTTTTGTTTTTGTTTTTGAATAGGCAGCATTTCCATGACACGTTGTAAACCTGCACAATGTTCAGCTCTAGAGGACCTTGTAGCTACTGTGTATAACTTATAGTGCTCAGAATTCTGACCTGTATAAGGTGATTCCTTTTTTTTTTTTTGTAGCAGTTATAAAAAGCTGCCTTCCAGCAGCAAGAGATTCTGAAACCCACCAATGCTTCCATGTCTGTCTTCCATCTTGAGCAGCAACTAACCCTTTTGAACCTCACACCTGCTACTGCATGTTCATGTTCAACCACAGTTCCTTGGTCTGCCACATCTATCTCATACTGTAATCTTGAGTTAGTCTCCAAATGAAGATAGAAAAAGGTAGCTATCTACCAAATATGGTTTTCTCTGATAAAACAAACAAGCCATAGACAGATTTGTCACATGCCCTTATATTTGGATGTGCATTAGGGTTATACCAATAGACTTTCCAATATGAAGTCAACCAGTCTTGGATTAGGGTTGGACATAAGTAGAGTCTATCACATGTCACCTGTGAGGTCTTGGTCAAGATTTTTAGGCTGTCCATTCTCAGTGTATTTTTCTAGAAAATGGAGTCATGAACATCAATGTAGGTTTTCTAGTATCTTGTAAAGAAAGTGCTATATTCCAGGAGTTTAAATATTTCTTCTTAATATATTTTATTGTTTTATGCCACCAAAGCAGCTTTAGACAAATATGTGTAGCATGTTGTATGCTCTGTAGTTATGGAGTACAATATCGTAGTCATTTATTTGTGGATATGTGTGTATGTGCGTGTGTGCATGTTTCTGTGGAAGCCAGAGCACTGCCTAGGATATCATTCCTCAGGTGCCAGCCACTTTTTTATATTTAAGGCATGGTCTCTTTCTAACCTAGAACTTACAAACCAGAATAGCTGGCTGGCCAGTGAGTCTAAAGGATTCACCTATCTCTTCCTTCCCAACACTTTGATTCCTAATTAATGAACCCACATCTGGCTTTGTAATGTGGGTACTAGGGATCAAACTCAGGTCTTCATACTGGAAGGCAAATTCTTCACTGATGGAGCCACCTCTCTAGCCCTATCTTAGTTATTTATAAAGCAGTTATCACATTATCTATGTGACAAGGAAGGTCAATAATACCTTTATAAAAACACTAATAAAAACAAATATGCCATTAGGTTAATAGTGCTTACCAAACTTTAGGAGCTGTTATTAAGTCTGGGTTATACTAACTAATTCAATGAGCAAATTATCTTGAAGTAGCAACCATATCATTGTCTCAGAAAAGAATGTAAGAGCCAGAGAATAGGTAGCAGTGCCACAAAATGTTGTCTTTTATGTCTTCACAAAGTCATTGCAATCATGAACACAGCAGGGGTGGCTATCTGCATAAAGTCTGAATTTAATGGTAACACCTCACCGGTCCCCACCCCTAGGTGAAGAGCTACAAGCCATTAACAAGTTCTGTGAGGAAGCAAATTAGTTATCCCTACTGATGAACCCCAGATTGGTTATCCAATACCATTGGTCACCCCTAGAAACAGACACATGCAGGCAATTTCAGGATCCAATGGGTTGTAATTATATGCTCATTCATTTATATGTATGTGCAATAACAATAGTTAAGAGATGACCATGACCTTGGGAGGGAGTAGGAGTGGACATGGGGGGATAGAAAGAAAGAGAGGGAGGGGAAATAATAAGATATTTTAATTAAAAAATCAGAAAAGAAACACTTAAAATGGAGTATAAATAAACTAGCAACGGAAATTGAAATTATCTTATTGGTTTAAGATTTGAATAAAGGTTTTTTGGGAGAAAGAAAGCTTAATGCGAGGGGGAGGAGAGAGAGGGTAATGGACAGCAAGCATGATCACAATGCATTCTACTTGTATGAAACTGACAAAAATAAAAGACATTTTAAAAGCTCCTGGTTCAAAGTTTAACCACCCTAAGATTACCCAGTCAGGATGGACAGGGACATGATTTAAATCAGGGAGGTAGGCAGACCGGCTGAAGAGTCCATTCCCCAGTTTGTTCCCAAAACCACTGAACTGCATCCCCCATACACTGAAAAGAGCACTCATGTGCATTGTCACCCTGGTGTCATAGCAACCCGGACAAACACACCACTCCAGCAGTACCATGCCAGTCTCTCTTTGGGCTCTAGCTTGTTTGGCTTTTCCTGAGCCCCAGCCTCAGGCATGCCTTTGGCTCACAGCATTTAAAGTTTCTGCCTTGAATTTGCAGACTAAACTTTCCAGCTGATTCACTTTCTATAACTGAGTAATTTAAGGCCATCCTAGAACCAGTAGCCTCTGCCAGCATGACAACCTGGGCCCTTCATCAAAGTTCCTCTGGCTGCAAGTAAAACAAAGTCTGGATAATTTCTTAGGCAGAAAAAGAAAGTGGATATGCATCAAGAGAACACAGGCGTACGAAAGAAAAATACAGATGGACAAGGTTCAAGCGTGCAAACAAAAGGGTAAATAATAAAACAAAAACCCTTAGAACACCATTACTCTCTAGTCTGTCTCCTCATGCTCCACCCTATAGGTGGGTTTGTTTAAGTGCCTGCTTACTCCTTTTTGATGTATACAAACTAGTTTTCTCTCTTTTCCTTCCTGTGTCAGATGCTACATCTCTTCTTTTCATAGAAAGGGGCCAAATGCTTATCTGTGACCAACAGAATCGTTCTATCTTTGGATATTGATTCTGAACTCTGAATATATGAACTATGGCTGACCCTTTGGAAGATCATATATGAGACTCTAGCTTCTATAAAGCTATATGGAGAGGGAGTAATGAGGTAATGGGGCCACATAATAAATTATAGCAGCCAACACACGTACCTTGAGGAAGGTGGCAATGTTCAGAAAATGGAAGGTGCTTGTTCATGGGACATAGACTCCAGGAAGCAGTTTCACATGTCAGGGTCAACCTAAGCAAGTCTTCTTGCATTCCTGATTTTGCCACTCTCCAATGCCTTCCTTCTTTTTGCCTGTAACTTCCCAAAGTCCATGTTTTCCCCTGGAATTATTACAAAAAGCTTTTTATCTCAGTAAGGAAGAATCTTCTCCAACATAAAAATGTCTGTCCAAGTACAGCACAGCCTGATAAGAACTCAATGAGGGCAGGGCAACCCAGTGCACATTGTGCAGATGGAGAATATTCACTGAGAGTCGATGCTATTGTGATGTCAGATGAAACCATTTAAAATGCTCTCCATCTTACATTTTAATAGGTTTTCAAATGTACATTAATTTATCACATGGAATCTTTGTCACTTTTAGAAAGAAAATTACTCTGAAAATTACAGCTTCAGGTCAGCACACATTTTGTTCAGCAAACTTCCTCTGCTTATAGAAATATTACTGAACATGGCAGATGATTAATGCTGCTGCACAAAGCTGGTAACTCTTTTTCACATAAAATTTTAAAGTAAAAGATATATTTAAAAAGTATATATTCAAACACAATTAACTTTTTTTCTTAAGACATTTTTGAGACTATAAACCTTAAAAACGCAAGACTTGAAGAATAGTCCAATGCTGAACATAAAGCTGTGGTTTCCTTACTGATGGGATGGTGGACTTGACACTTTGAGCTATCATTTATCCCCAGCTTCTTTGTTCCTCACTCTGAGGACTCTGACAAAGTAGCTTAAAATCAGTGGCCCTCATGGTCCTCATTTTAATCAATGATAATTACATGTACCTCTTAGGGTTGTTATATAAGGCTCTTGCAATCCCTGCAATGGGACTAAAAAAATACTTGTTCTCTTTGTTTTTCCTGCTATTTATCTCTCTGAAATAGACCCTACTGTGGTCTATACCATGAAGGGGGTTAATGTAGCACCAACATAAGATTGACACAATTTTACTAATTGGTTTTGCAGTTTAGCCATCTACCATATACAAGTTAGCATTGAAAAGAAGATGGAACATTGAATTCATCATATCTTATTTGATCTACTTATCTTTCTGTCAGATACTCACTTACATGACCAAACAGAAGACAATGTGTTATAATAATAAAGCAATAAATATGTGAAACATACTAAAGATTTTGATAGGGACCAATGGATTTATTGAGTGGAAAAAAGTAAACAAATTTGAATCAGTAAGCAAAATTCACTCCCAAATGAAGACCAGACGCAAAGAATCTGCCTCAAAGTATTCATTTGGATTTAATGATGAGCAGGAAACCGAGTCGTTAAAATTCTGTATCTGAAGCCATTTAAATACTACTCTTCCTAATACTCTGCCCCTGGCCTTTCAAATGAACAATAGGACCAGATGTGGAGCAGCCTTCATTCACAAGGACTAGAACAAGTCTTCAAAGCTTAATGAGAGCAGAAATAGAATCCAGAAGAAAACCTCATGGATCAAGCTGCCAGCCTATGGCATTTCGAACCTCCGCTGTGTAGAGAACAGATGAGCTTTGATTTTATATTCCTCTTGTTAGCCAGTGAGCCCAATATAATGTTGCAACAATACGCCCACATCCATGAAGCCCTCTTAAAGCCACTAACCATAGGGATGGACAGCTCATATGTTTGAAGCACCTGATTTTGTGGTGGGGATATACGACATTTATGATAGGAATATTATTCTCAGTTCACAGATAAAGAAACTTCTGGCCAGAAAAAAATAATTGTTCTATCCGATGTTAGATAGCTTATCAGTTTTAGGGGTAAATTCAAGCCCATTGTTTCTTACCATCAAATACAAACTCTATTACAGTAATATACAATGTGTTATGGTCAATGCTCCAAATCAAGATAAATCATGTTTAGTAATACATTCCACCATTGGTCTGGTGATGGGTGTCATCTCTCCAAAAAATCATTGACTAAGTTTACTTGGGAAACCTGAGTATATTTGCAGCAAAGACATCCATCTCTCTGGCTGCTGTGGGAAGTCCCAAGGCTAGCTAAAATAAGCTAAGCCTTTTGAGCTGAGCTAAAAATAATAGTTGAGCTCCTGGATAGACTCGTTCTTTCACTGTTATTTCATTAGTGGAAAATGCTGTGTTGCCCTTTCCCTGACCTCCCATGCAGAGGCAGAAAAGGCTCCTCTATGCCAAGACTCCCAAGTGTAAAAGACAACTAATGAAGTTCTGGGGTCCAAACCCTTGCATCCAGTAAGTTAGGTACCTCCTCTTCAGGAAAAAATGATAGGATCATTTGCAGTGAAATGCTATTTCACGTGCAGAACTTGTACATAATCCAAGAGAGAAGAAAGAAGAATCAGAGGATCTGAAGCTGGAGCAGGACAAGATTTGTTCTAGATGCATCAATGTGAGATAACATATATGATGAAATTGAGTATTTATATTTATAATTAAGTAGAAATTTGTAATGTTATAGTTCAATAGAGTGTAAGGATCAGAAAGCTCTATGAGTAGAAAAGCAAAGCAAAAACATACATTTTAAAACCTAAATATCATTTACTTTATAAGGCTCCATATGAATGACTCAATAGGATAATAGTAAAATTGATCAAAATAAATATTTATCAAGTGTACCATGTTCTAGGCTGCAACTCAATACTTATCAATCATGACATTTATGCCCTCTCTTAAAAAATCCCAAATTTTCTCATCTCTCTAATACTAGCCAATATTGCTTGAGTACATGAATATATGCATATATGTATATATGAAGACTCTTCTTAATGATTTACTTGAGTAGTAAAATTGGGAAATAGCAGCAACTTGGCAAACAGGAACTGTCATTGAATGAACTGACCATCAACGCAGTCACTGTCCAGCACTAAGAAGCAGCAGAGGCGGGCTATGTGCCAAGGAACAGCAGTGAAGCCCGTAGCTATTTTTGTTTTCTCAAAGTCTTTAATTAAAGTTTTAAAAGTGTATTTTTTTTTAAAGTTCACAAATTACAAACATAAAACACACTAAATTTCTGAAAGGCACAGAGTTAAGTATTTTTCATTTGGATCAAACACTAGAATACTAACAAACACCCCAGAAGTTTCTTTCGCACTCACTCATAGTTGCTTTTCTCTCTTCCTTTACAAAGTTCACAAAACTCTAACATAATAGGTCAGTTTTGACTATTTTGAGCTTGGTATAGATATTACTTTCAGTTAATAACTTTATGTATTAGGCTTTGATCCTCAATATTTTTGTGAAATCTTTCTTATTTTTTAGTGGGATAGATACATTCAGTGAATGCATTTCAATTTTGTGTATATATCAAAATTTATTCATACACCCTCTGACACAAGGATGTTTACAGTATTCCCATCTTGGATTGCACATATAATTCAACCACAAGCTTACTTCCTTACTTCTCTCTTTCTTTGGCACAGGAAATAACATACTTAGTAAGATGTAATACTAGAAGTATCTAGGTCTCGTGTATGTGTGTGCGTGTGTGTGTCCGTGTGTGTGTGTGTGTGTATGTGTGTGTGTGTGTGTGTGTGTGTGTGTTTGTGTGTATATCTGTGTGTGTGTTCAACTTACTGCATAACACCAAAGGGGTATTTCAAAGGTATTTCAAGTCTACATATTTTTGCATTATATATAGAAAACTCTTGCAGATCAAAATTAGTCTTATAAGAGATAAAATGTATAAACATACACTGCAGTTTGACAATTCAAAAAAGACAGTAAATATATAGAAAAATTATGGCGGTCACTAGTCAATAAGAAATGCAAATAAGCTGGGCAGTGGTGACACACGCCTTTAACATCAGCATTTGGGAGGCAGAGGCAGACGGATCTCTGTGAGTTCGAGGCCAACCTGGTCTACAAGAGATAGTGCCAGAAAAAAAAAGAGATAGTGCCAGGAGAGGTTCCAAAACTACACAGAGAAACCCTCTGTCTCAAAAAAAAAAAAACCACAAAAAGAAATGCAAATAAAAGCCACAAAATGTGTTTGCATATCCACCTCAATGACTGCTATCAAAATGCCAGCAATAATAAAAATGGGCAATGAAATTAAGAAGTTGAAATTATTAGTAGTAAAGATTAGAAATGGCATGTTCTCTTTGGAAATCGGTTTGGAAGTTTCTTAGAAATATAAACTTAAATGCACTTTATTACATGTTTGAATGGTGAATTTTGTGATATGTGCATCACAGTTCAACAAAATTATTATAAAATTACTAAATGACTCATTAGTTCTAGTTCTGAGTTTCTATGTACTCAATAGAATAAAAACCAATGTTATAGCAATACTTGTATGTAGTTGTCAGCTAGAAACTGTAAATAGTCTAAACATTCATCAATTGGTTAAAAAAAAAAAGCAACAACATGTAGCCTAACAATACAATGTACTATTGTTCACCAATGAAAAGTATTTACGGGTGTATTGTATACTATGAATGTACCTAAAGTCACATGTCAATTAAAGGAAGTTAGTAGGTATATAAAAATTGTGTGTGTAGGATTCCATTCCTTTACAGGCAAGAAAAAACTTACAAACAAATTTCTGAAATGTAGATAGGAAAATCAGAACTAAACCTTCCATTAAATATTCCTTCTCTATTTGAGGAGATAAAACCATGCTTTTCAAACTGGAAGATGCTGTCTTTATTTAAAAAAATTAGAGGACTTTAGCATCACCAGTAAGTATTCTAGTGCTGTGTTTTGCAAATAATACTCACCATATAGCATGTCCGCATGGTGATTGCTCACTTGGTAAGAGGAATGTGTGTCTGCACTAGATTCAATCTACTCTACCTCTGGAAATTATAATTGCTAAGACTCCCCTACTCCATATCACTAATATGGAATCAAATCTTAAATTTACTCACTCACACACATACACACACACACAAAATAATCATGGATGTTTAGATATAACTCCTATCCACACTGACATTCTCACTTACAGATGACACCCACATTCACACATCCTTCCATATTCACACAAGCCCACGAATGGCCATTATACCTTGCACAACTCAGAGGATGTCACCTGCATCATGGACAATGCCAGTAGTGTCTTCTGTTCTGAGCAGAGCACAATCTGTGTAGTCAAGCTAAGTACCACCTCAAACAAGTCATGTATCTATTCTCTTGTTTCTATTCAATGCAGCTTTTCACTAAGAATAACAGAAGAAGTTGGGAAAATAAAGCAAAATAAATTTTATAAAATATAGTAGTTCAAACAAGTGAAATTAGGGAAGGACACCAGCAGGATGAACCGCTCACAGCTTGCTGATCAAGCCCATCATTACACCGTAATTGACGGGAGTATTTAGACTGTTGTGAAGCACAGGCCAACAGACAGTAACTGTGATTATATTTTTTCCTCATAAAATACAAAATAAGACAAAGGAAATAGACACATATAGGAACTTAAATATTCAATTCAAAACTAAGTTTGATAGATTTCTGATTTTGTCTACTGCTATGAAAATGCAAATGTTCTGGGTTTTCCACTCCTGAATGAAATGAAATACTATAATGAACAATTACAGATCAAATTTTACACTGTTTTAGTTAGTATTTATGTCTAGGTCATAAAGGCCACAATTCCTATCTTTTGTTGCTGTCCTGACATTTATAACTAGTTCTGTGAGAGGTACAGTGGAGATCCACAGGGTAAGATGGCAAGTATGTGAATCTATGTCATGGTAGATAAGTAACTCTACATATTTCACTCTTGTTTCCTTTCCTACCACATAACAGTTATACAGTTCATAGAGTTTGAAAAGAACCAAATGAGTTAACTTATACAAAAGACTTGGAAATTTCTACCAGATGGTTAAGTGTAAAGATGTTCTGTACATTTAAATAATATCCATATTACTAGCAAATTTATATTTTCTGCATGAATGCTTCCTAGATAGCACTTAAAATACAAGCATCATAGACACACACAGATGTACTTTAAAGTCCAGCTAGCCCACTTGGTTTTCTTGAACCAATAAACAGCCTTGAGGGTATACTTTTTCCCCCCACAAAGGCATCTTTCAGTTGAGGATCATGGTAGGTAGCAATACAAAAGGTTACAGCCCAAAATAGATATTTGTTAGACTCCACATATCTAAGCCATATTGCAATGTAATAGGTTCTGAAGCTTGACCTTCCTGAAGACCTCTGTGCCAGCTGCGTCACGCACTTCTCATCAAGAACATTGCATGAAGCCATTGCAGCAAACATCATTTTCTTGACAACAATGTTTCCTTGTCCCACAAATATCTTCTCCCTACACCACTTATGTACTCTTCCTAAGTACAAAAGTACAAGCTACATTTCATTACAGAGATGCAGCTATGGTCTCTGTAACATCTGCAAATGTACAGTTACTTCAATAGATCATCTCAGCAACTTTTGGTGACTAACACCAGACATTTAGTGAAATAATATAATAACCTTGTGAAACAGGCAGCAATGTCTCCTCCATTTCACAGAAAATTGAATTAAGTCACTGAGAGTTGCCCTTCCTGCACTGATGTGTCTGATAAGAACCAGAACTTGACTTTGAACCTTACGTATCCTATGTCTGAGCCAGTACTTTTCTCTGCAGTGTTCACTGTTGGACTTTTTCTCTTGCTTCCTCCTAATTTTTACATTTGTACACACATGATTGTATTATTTATTGACTCCGCCTACCCCATAAGCCTCTTACAGAGGAAACAAGACTGCATCATTTTCTGATACAGACCCAATTTTAGCATGTGGTAGACAGTTGCTATTGTGTTGAATGCGGGTAAGAATTTATGAATGGACAAAATAGACCATAACTTGTAGGTGGCTTTAAAATACTACTTCTGTTACATTTTTTAGAACAAATGAATAATGGCCTTTTGTTACGAGTATAAGTTGATAGTCTTCTATTAATATTTCATTCTATTCAGGTCCTGGCAAAGTAGCTCTATTAGTCACTGCACAAATTCATGTTAAGTTATAACCCAAGCTATGAGCACTTACAACTCTGCTATTGCAGAAATTTCCAAAAGATTTACTCTACTGGGTTTGTTTGAATTTGAGAATATAAGGAAGGGAGCAAGAAAAAAAATCTTTTTCTATACTGTTCAAGATCCTTGGAAGAGGCCAGACATACACACAAGCTACACTAAACCCTGGAGCAGAGAGTACAGAACCATGGATAACCTTGAATACTCTGGGGTGTTTTAAAGACGCCCACCCCCATAGTCTTGGGCATTTAAATACTTGACCCCCATTTGATGGTGCTGTTTGGGAAGTTTAAGAGGAGTGACCATGTTAAGAAAGGTAAGTCACTGGGTGCTGGCTTTATAATTTCAAAGCCTCATGGCATTCCCTGTGTGCTTTCACCGCTTCCTGCTCAGGGTTCAAGACGTGAGTCCTCCTCTTCTGCCTTCAGCATCCAGTTCCTCCCACCTGTTGCCTCTACTTTACCATCAAGGACTCTAGGCCTCTGGAACTGTAAGCCAAATAAAGCCGTTATTCTATGTGTCATGGCATTTTATCAAAGCAATACAAAAATAACAAATACTGACTCCTAACCCCAGTGTTGGCAACTAGGGAAGGCTGATCACTGAAGGATAGCAGGAGTTACTTTAGCATACGGCAGTGGTGGTATAGCAAGCAAGCAGAAGTACAGAGGAGTAGACCAGGAAACCACCATTAATAGCTTCACAGGTAAAACCCCAGCATGCATCTGTTTCTTCCCTTTTCCATATCTTCCCTTTCTAACCTAGACCTTCTACTTCTAAGGGGTATTGGAAAGATTTTTGCTTCCCCTTTTTCTGATTTTTCTCTTTTCTCCCCGGGTTTCACGTTGAGTCACAATTCATATTTTCAGAGACAATAAGAGACTCAGTATAAAATGATATTAGGGAAGACAGGAGCGTGAACCCAGAACCATTGTTTTGTCATGCTTTTGACCTACTGGTGTTGCAGCAATCCAAGAGTCAGCTGGGTCATGTTATAACAGAGCCATTAGTTTTTCATAGCTGACCCCAGGGGTGGGACCATATTCCACTGTCTATATAGTTTTTGCCAAGTACTTTTATGAAGGCTATTTATCTTTAGATATTCAACTGTAATTCTAGAATTCTACAAAATTGAAATGAAGAAAAAGTAAAGGCATATCCAGCCACTAGGTGTGTTGTCAGGGCAGTGGTTGTTACCTTTTCTGAACATATTCAAATTTCATTGAATTCCTCCTAAGTGATTGATACCAAATCACTACTAATGACAATGAACAGATACAATAATGAGTAAAATTACTCAATTTCACAATATACCAAGACTCCATCACGATTATGTTCTAGATTCCTGAAGAAGATTAAGGTATTTCCACATATTCCTAATTTTCACTACTACAGACAGTAGTTGCTATAATGTGGTGCAGAAACCAAGGTTGAGAAGAATCAGGACACTTTCCAATTGTCACCTGACCAATCAGGAATTCAAGTGTGTGCTTCTCAAAGATGTTACTGATGATGTAATTTATTGATGGCTCTCTGTATCATTCTTAGACCATTATTATTTCAGATACCTCAGGCTATCTGAAAGTCAGTCTGAGAAAATGCTGATTAATGCTAATACTCCAGGTAATAGGAAAGGATCTAGAGATCCTAACATAGTGTTTGTCATACGAAGGACTTGCCCCAATAGGACTGTGGAGAGCTCCATGCTGCAGAATATATAAGAGGAGCTTCTGGGTCTTTCTCAAGACATGAGAAGATTCTGCATAGCATAGCTTATGGTGATCTTGTTGGCTGGTATATTGGTCTCTAATGTTTTTCGTAACAAATTGCCATAAAATCTGTGTCTTAACATATATATTTTTCTCCTGGCACAGTTCAAAAGGTCAGAAATTCAAAACCACATTGTCTTTAAGGCTGCATATTTCTGGGAACTTCAAGGAAGAATATGTTTCCTTGACTTTTTCATTTTCTAGAGATTGACTGCATTCCTGCTTCTTCTACAATAAATGTTGAAATACAACATGCACAAATCAATCTCAACTGGTTTCCAAAGAAACACCTCAGTTCCTCAGCCTTAGTCCTTTTGCTTTGGTGAAAACCACTGGGTTCCCCCTAATGCTCAGTTTATGCTAAATATCACAGAATGATGGCATAATTATTGGATACTACTCCCACTTCCCTAAAGAAGAAAATTGGTCCCACTGTCTGTTGTCAGTAGTCAATGTATGCTGAGTATACAATTAACGGATTTACTTGGTAACGTGAATACAATAAAGATGGCTTCCAGAATGCCATTACAATAGTCATTACAAGAGTCAGTAATGAAGCATTGCAGTCAGCACCTCTCAAGTCCAGGAACTATAGCCTATTAAGAACAAAAAGAAGCATCAGGATAGAAACCCTCCATTTCATTATTTCATGCTTTCTAGAAAATATAATGAAAATGTAAAGGAAGCCTTTCCTAAAGAGCCAAAACTCCTAATAGTTGATATCTTAATCTCTATAAGATAAAGTCTACCGATGGAGAAAAATATCAAACACAGAACCAAAATCTTTACAAGGCAACATTCCATCTAGCTGTGATTTGGGGGGGGGGATATTTAACTATTTTAACAGTTTTTCTAACAACTCCGTATTAGCCAGTTTTCTTTTGTTGCACCAATATTGATGGTTCATGGGTATATTTCAAGGAAAAGAAACCAGAAGAGTCAAGGGAATGTCCTTAGTATCTACTGGGCTCTGGCGAAGACCCCTGGCTACATCAGAATACCAGAATACAGAATGTGGCAAAATGGTGGGGACAGAGAAAGAGAGAAAATAAATGAGATTGGTAGTTAGGTAGAAATAAATACTCAGAGGACTTGGAATAAATACTCTTTTAATGATAAATTACTCTCATGGAAGTAAATTGTGGTCCTGCGGGACTACATTAATTTATTCTGTGGATAAGTCTCATAATGATCTAATTGCTTCCACTAGGTATCCCCCACATAAAAGTTCCAACATCTCAGTATCTCTATATTGTAGCCAAGCGGACAACCTTTTGATGGTATATGTAAGCCAACACTAGACCATAGCTTCAAAAGATCTATAAAAATTGTGTGGGTGCTGAATAAAAGATCGTCCTCCTTAGTGACATGCTTGCTGTGTTCCAAATGTATACCAGTACCAATTCCAACCAATACCAGCTAACAAGATTTAAAGTGGATAAATACAGCAATGAATCTCTTCTGGGAAAATATTATAAATCCCTTGCATGATTTTTTTTTCCTGTTTAGAGGCACCTCCAATGAAAGATCCTAGCTTGGAATCTGAATTAATCAGATAATTAACTTTCTCTAAGGATGGAATGAAAGGAATGACTCTGCCACTCATTGGTTCTATTCATTTGTCTAAATAGTGGAGATCCAGGGTCCTTATCTGTCATGTATGCTAATACAATAAAGGCTGCTTAAGAGACAGGTTTGCGTGTTTAGGATCTTGATCATGGTAATGGTGGTGGTATCCTGAGTGTGTGAGCCTCATCAAAATCTACATGGAGTTCGGAAGAGAGAATAAAACAAACAATACAGGTTCTAGAAAGACTGTTGGCATTCTCAAAGTAACAACAGAAAAGATGTAATAACTTTCATAAAACACCTGGTTAAGCGGCGGCTAATCAACAATTTTATCTTACTGCTCGTATTTCCCCTACAATACTTGGCACCTTTGCATACTAAAATTGCATTTTAACTGTTTATCTAAAGCTTATATTTTAATTAGTCAGCCTTTATCTCAAGTGGAAGCCTAATCTAAAATTGGACTACTTCATCATTTTGAAATTTATTTTCAGTGTGAAACTAGAAAATTTTAAAACCTCCCATGCTTTTGTTGTTTTTAAATATATGTAGAGGAAATATTGGCAACACCTACTTCAAATGACATGCATAGAATATTAAAACATTTATTATATGGCCAGGACAGTGGCTGAGTCATGATTTGTCCAGTCACTGTTGCTTCAATAATTGAATAACTCAGAACGGTTACACGTTTTTGCTCTAAGAAATGTCTCTGAACACAATTGCTTTCGGTATCAAGGACAAAGCCAAATATAATATTTGAGGGTGACAAATAATTGGACAGAAATCGTTTAACATGTGGCTAGTCAATTGTCCTTTTCATTTAATTTAAGAAAACTCTCTAATAAAAGTTGAGCATAAGAAGTAGTTTTACCTGAAAAAAAAAAACTCATAATGACTTAGTAAGTGAGTTTAAGGTAATTCATAAAAATATTAGCCAAATGGCATGTTGGGCTCTACCAGTAAACTCCACATCAGCAAAAGCAGCCCCAGGGTTGCTGAGGGCAGTAATTAGGACAGGCTCACTCCTGGAGGATTAATTGAACTCCCCACAGATTGTGGCAGTCACCTTTCATTTCCACAGAAAGACTCCAGTAGCACGCAGATTTCAATTAGTGAAGTGTGGCTTTATTGACTTATTAGAGACCTAGCAGACAGATAACACTTTGGATTACATCAGCATTAATCTTATGGCCATGATATCAGAAAGATTTCCAAATGCATTAGCTCTCTCCCTCAGGAATAAAACAAAAGATTTTTTTGCCTACTACTACAAGGAGTTTAATCTTCATACAAGGTGATGGATTGATACATAAATTGAGAGTGAGGTTAAGACCCTGTTGTTTCTGAAGAGGTATGAAGTTCCAGGGGAGACTTTTACTAGAACCCTGTGTATTAGAGACCACACCTTCAAATAGCAGTCCTGACTGAATCTTCACATAAAAATAAATCTCAGATAAATTGTTGAGATGTTAACCTAGCAAACATCAATAAGAAAGAGTGATTGACTACTCAGTTGCGTGGACTAGATGAAAAGAAAGTCATGCTAACAGTCTGGCATTGAAAGGAGAATGAAGATAGGAGATATCTGAAGGGATCCTCATCTCTCATCTAAGTAATTCTGCTTCTAATTTTCTCATTCCTACTTTCCTGGTTACTATGTGACTTGTCTTCCTTATCACGTTCAGAAGAGATCTAACATTAACTACTTTTGCATGAATGATACACAACTCATAAAATCCTGCATATAGATTATTCTAGGACACATGTTCCAAATCCAAGATGTCTGATTGGATGTCAAAGTCAGCCAGCGCCCGTAAGACCATCATTTAGATTCTAACCTCCCAGATCTCAGGTCAAAAAAGGAAGTTCAAAGACCAAGGAAAAAAGGCAAATACCGAGTTAACTATTAAAATCTCCAATACAATGAAATAATACCAGGAAGACTATGATGGACAGGAAGAAGCACAGAGCAGAAAGGGGCCAAAGAAAGATAAAGCCCCTACAGACATACCCTCATTGTCCTTTCTCCAATTGGACCTTAGCTCCTATTTTTTACCATTTTCCATTACCCATAGTACTATGAGATAGCCAAGAGATGAAACTATTCACTAGTTCACTTCCCTCATGGTCTACATATCTCCAGAAGCTCCCCCTACAGACTAACCCAAATTTTTGTACTACTAATACCTTAGGCCTTTCTGAAACCATCAAGTTCACAACCAAATTTAATTATCTCAGTAATGTTAGTAAAGGAGAGCATGTGTGTTTAAGAGGTGCCTTGGTAGTTGAGAATGCTAGATTGTCTTCCAGAGTATATGACTTTGATTCCCAGCATCTACATAGTAGCTCACAGACATCTGAATTGCAGTCCCTGGGTACCAGATACTTTCTCCTGGTATTCATAGCCATTGCATACACATGGTGTATAGATTTGTATGTAGACAAAACACCTATACAACCAAAAACCTTTAAACAAAATGTAACAGAGGATATTATGATACAATCACTATTAAAAACAGCATCCTAATCCCTTAACAACCATGGGAAGATGCCCTCAAGGGAGAGCAGATGGAAGTCACTGGAAGAAAGGTGTACAAGTAATAATGGAACAGAATGGGTCAGACTGGGGTTGGGGAGAAGAGGGTAAGGTAGCAGAATGAGTATGGGAAGAATAAAAAGAACTGAAGCTTCTTGGGAAAAGATATATGGAAACCTACAACAATATAAGCTTCTCTCTCTCTCCTTTTAAAGAGATTTAAAATGCATTTATGCTGTAACAAGGCTGAAATGACCCACTAGACACCAGAACCTAACAAATAAAAAATATAGTGTCAGGAATGGATTACCATTTGTGGAATTGTTAGCCAGGGGTACCATAGATGCCAAACATTGTAGGTCAGTGTCATTGCTGTTTATGACAATCCAGAATGCCAAAGTAAAATCCTATTGCTGATGATCACATATACGAATCATATTACATGATGAAGTCAAACTTGTTTGGACCTGAAAGTTTCATCCCTAATGGCTAGCTTTTGTGGTTCTAGAAGGTGATAAGTTTATAATGGTTATATTGGTGTGACTGGCAGGTGCATTGATAGGAATAAAAGCAATAGATTACATACATACAAGAGACATTATACAAACAGCAGGTTATATTTAGGAATGTATGTGTGTGTGTGTGTGTGTGTGTGTGTGTGTATACATATGTACATACCTGTGTAGCACAAATAATAAAAACCCAGAGACAGAAATTGGGCTTCAACCTGAAGGTCAAAAAAGCAAAACAGCCAGCCACTGGCTCTTACCTCTACCTTAGTCTGAAATGGTGATCCTGCCTCCAGGAATCTCAGATTGAGACTGTGTCTGTGAGCTGTCTCCTCCCATCTAACATTCCTCTCTTGGACTGGGATTAAAGGTGTGCACCACTGAGATTAAAAGCATGCACCACCAGGTTTCTATGGCAAACTGATGTGGCCACTGGGATTAAAGGTGTGTGTTACCACTGCCTTATCTGTAAGGCTGACCAGTGGGGCTGTTTTACTCTCTGATCTTCAGGCAAGCTTTATTTATTAAAATACAAATGAAATATCATTACATACATCTGTGCATGTAATTACAATCAATGAGAAAAACAGGCCATGGATTTGAAAGAGAGCAAGAAGGGATTATGGAAAGATTTGAAGATAAGCTAAAGGAAAGGGAAAGGGATGTAATTCTATTATACTCTCAAAAATGAAAGAAATTTGAAAAAGCTTATAGATCAGAAACTATGATCGGCATAAAGAAAGTAAAATATATAAATGATGAATACAAGCAACTGAAAGACTTTTCATAACTTTAAAGCATAACTTATGAAGAAAGAATAGCTACAAAGTTTGAGGTGATTCCAGCTTATGCTTGTGTGAAATGAGTGAGATCAGAGTCAAACAGAAAAAAGAAATAACAAGGAATACTTTTATTAGATGGTACCTACACTCCCTGAAAAGTAGTATTTGAAAGTAGACTTAAATAGCTATAAGCATATTTTTCAGATTTTGGAGATCATCTCTAACTTTTAAAAAGAATTGGAGTATATATAAAGCAATATTAAACATTTTATTAAGGTTAGTAGTCTATGGAAACTACAGTGTAATCATACAAATGACTTCAGATGTGAAAGGAAAAAAGTTATTTAACTATAAAAATACATATCCAACTCTTAAATACAAATTACCAAGTGACTGAACTCCTTAAAGGACTATATTCTATACAATTCAATTATAAAACATTTGCAGAAAGCAAACTAAAATACCAACCAAAAAGACAGTGCTAAGTACAAAAAGCACAAGGTACTTCTCTAGGAAATGAGTCTCTACTGTGTATGCCTTCACAATGGTGGATACTTGGATTTGTCAAAATCCATAGGACCTTATGGAACTTTACAAAACAAAATGAGCATCTACATATGCAAATTTTAATAATTTAGGGATTTGGGATGGACTTCAGTGAATGTAGATATGACAAAAGATGTTTACTTCATTAGATGCATTCAAAATTGTTTAGATAAGATTGTAAAATTAATTGTAAACAAATAATTCACACAGCCTACCATCCTCTAGTTTGCAACGTTGTTTTCTACAGGGATGTGGCTTGGTAATTCTGCTTACTAGACTTACAAGCTCAAATGAACAATTAGATAAAATGATCTCAGAGGGAGGGATCTATTTTCCTATTATTGGAAAAACAAGAGAAAGCAATAAAAATCAGCCATAATGACACATGGTGAAGAACTGTTTCCTAAAAAAATTATATTGGGAGCATAGGCACCTTGGGGGAAGGTTGAAGGAGGGAGGGGAGCAGAGAAAAATGTAGAGCTCAATAAATACCATGGAAAAAATAAAAATAAATAAATATAAAAAATTAAAATTTAAAAAATAAAATATTGTATACAGTATGTCATATTTCTATTTCTTAATATGGGAGATATAAAGTGTTATTTGTAAGTATGTATAATATAATATGTATTCTAAGGCATACATTAGAAGACTTCACAGCACATGTATGGAGTCTTGTCAATGATGAAGGGGATAATAAAAAAGAGAAATAGTTTAAATAGGATTTCAGTAGTGTTTGAGTTTTCTTTTAAATCTTAAGCCTATGTGAAAGTGATATTATTTATTATAATGAGGCAAGATTATCAAGATGATTGCTATATTACACTGTGGTTTTTACACATTTAAAATTGCTGTAATTGGAAGGAAAATCTTTCACCAATACATATTGTTGATGGGGGTATCTACATAGGTGAGGTTTACTGCAAATTAGGTAGATGTATATCAGAACTGGCTGAGCAATAGTCCTTACCTAGCTAGAGAAGGTGAACATAAGGGAGAATTAAAGGGAGGGTGCTGAAAATACGGTTCAAACAACTGTGTGGAAGGAAGTTCATCTATTAACAGAGGAGGTGAAGTGAGTTTGGGGTAAGAGAAGCTATGACAAGAATTTATTTCAAATGCTCAGTGAATGTTTTCTTGGATGGTTTGAAGGCGTAACTCACAAAACAATGCCACACCAGTTTGGAATTATGATTAATAAAAGGGTTGTTTATTTAAAGGAAAACTTACAGATCACCGTCCTAGACAACAGCCCCCTGCACAACCAGGAAAGGAGTCTCGTAGCCAGAAGCAGAGTCCAAAGCAAGAGAGAGAGCATGCACGGCTACCACTGCATAAAAAAGCAGCAGAGACCACGCCCAAGTGGGCTGGTGTCTTAAAGGCTATTGGCTGAAGGAGCTCCAAAAGCATCTGCCCCTTTTGTTGAAGTAAGAGAGTTCTAAACCTACTAGAAAATTATATACAATAAGAACAAATATCCTATTCTAATTAGCTCAAGTCTTGTATAATAAATAACTTGGCCAAGTCATGAGAGGAAAGTAACTACATTTATCTAGTCTTCAACCTTATCGAAGATCCGAGAAGGGAAATAGTGTTACCTGAGTAATTAGGAAGTACAATCAAACAACTTCCAAAACCTGCAACAAATCACAGAGACAACTGGCTACCTGGGCAATCACCCAAAGTCACGTATGCAACGTTGAAGCAACCAAATTTGGTTAAGGCCTAGAATAACTGACAGAATATTTTTAAAGGCAAGAAATTTTTCAAAACCGTCTTACCCTGCTTGGAAAGATTTGACAGATCAGCTTATCCATTTCCGGATACTATGTATTTTATCAGTAGTTGAGGTATGGGCAGTTCCTTGCCCAAAGGCCGGTTTTGCCAAGAAGACAAGCTTCAAGTGGAGTGTTCTTAGTACTCAACAATCTCTTGGCAATAGACCAGTGTTTCCTGGAGTGATTGTGTCTCTCTACCACAGAACTCTAAGTTAGATTAAATACCATTTCTACAGCTCTTTGAAGAGGTTGAAGATTATCTATTTATACAGAATATAATCTCTATGTATCTAAAGAACCTGATTAGTCTAACTATAAATATGACAAACATAGATGACTATTGATCTATAATTCTTAATACCTATCTAACTTAAAGACTAAGACAATAAACAACTGTGCAATAAATGAGGACAATGACCTCCAAAAGTAAACAATGTATAAGTATCTTGATCAGAGGTAGAAATGTACACTGTAATATGGTAAATATATATATATCAATGCATAAGCAATATACAAGTATCTTAATCAGAGGTAGAAATGTACACTGTAATATGATAAATATATATATCAATACATTAAAAATGTTTTAAACAGAGGTAGAAGCATACATGCATACAATATTCAATATAATTTAACTTTTTATCCATATATAAGAATCTATACCAATGTAATTGTCTATAAACAATAACTCACAAATACCAATCTATTATCCCATCATCCAATTTTCCCTCTTTTTTTTTCCAAAAAGATCCGTGAGCTTATAAAATTCCTCCTGCAACCCTCAACCATATACCAATTATAATCAAACCCTAAATGATGTCCCTAAACTCAAGGACAAACTTTGTTGGGAGAGGGGGTGTTGTCCTCTAAAATTACTTCCAGCTGTCATGGGGGCGATGTTCTTTCTAGGAGATCCTGTGAAAGTAAAATGATGGTTAAAATTTCAAGATCAATGTCTGGTAAGATTGCAAATAGTCTCTGAGTATTTTGTGGGGGACTGTCCAGAATGTTGTAAAAGATGTGCACCATTTCAGCTAACCAAGTTGGAACCATCTTGTGCAGCTGGTACCCAAAACAGGTCTTGTAGTAGCACTATCAGTATCATGAGGGCATATCAACCGGGTGGAATTGTTATTATGGGACCCTATCTTCTTTCTGGAAACTTCAAAGATTGCTGCAAAAAAAAATCATTGTTCATTGTGGAAAACTTAAACATTAAATATATAGACATATACAGTCATATATATTCAATGAAAGGTATGATAGATATGAAGAAAAGCAAAGATGTTTTCTAAATTCTTTTTTCACTCTGTCTCATATCATGGCTCTTGACATGAGACAGAAACTCTGGGTTTTTCTCTTAACAACAGGCTTGGAATTAGAGAGGGACTGAGCCAGAGTCCAACTCGAAAACCAGCTCTATATACTTATGAATATAAATAAACACATGTATATATATAAACATTGTTACTTACAGAACCTATTCTATTTTCTTGCTGATCCATATTGGGTAGTAATTTTTTCCATCTGTTAGTATTCAAACATCCAGGGTCCCTTGAAATTTTTGAAGATGAGTGTTTTCCTACGGAAATAAGAACAGAACCCTGCCCCCATCCTATATGTTTTTCTTACCACCTGTATGATTCTCATCATTGTGGATAAGCTGTCATTTCTCCTTTCCAAGAGGTTTCTCCTCTTCAAACTGAAACTTTATTAATTTTGAGAGTATCCACAATTTTTCTTCTCCTGTGGAAACAAGAGCAAAACCCCTTCCCCAACGCAACACATCTCCTGGCTTCCATTGAGAGGTCAGCACATCCTTAAAATAAACCAGTTGATTTAGTTCAGCAGACTTTTCCATTACCCAATGTCTTTCTGCTGCTGTTGTCCCTTTCTCATTAGCGTTAAAAAAATACAAGGTTAATAAGGCATTATGTAATCTATTTCTGAGGCCATTTTCCACCCCTTTCTGTTTGTTTAACATATCCTTTATAGTTCGATTTGATCTTTCTATAACTGCTTGACCTGTAGGATTGTGTGGTATACCTGTAACATGCTTAATATTATAATAAGCAAAAAAGTTTCATTTTCCTAGAGACATAAGTTGGACCATTATCTATTTTTATTTGTGCAGGAATACCCATGATGGCCATAACTTCTAATAAATGTGTGATTACTGAATAAGCTTTTTCTGAGCTTAAAGCAGTGTCCCATTGAAAGCCTGAATAAGTGCCAATGGTGTGATGTACATATTTTAATTTTCCAAATTCTGCAAAGTGCCAGATTTCATTCCTTTGAATACCCTTCGGGTTAGTCCCTGCAAGTAGCCGTGTTTGGTTATATAAAGAGCAAGTAGGGCATCTCTTTATAATTTCTTTCGCTTGTTGCCATGTAATAGAAAACTCTTTCTTTAAACCTTTGCTATTGATGTGATTTTTTTAGCAAATTCTGAGGCCTGCAACACGCTTCCAATCAATAATTGATCAATTTCTGCATTACCTTGTGCTAGAGGACCTGGCAGACCGTATGGGATTGGATGTGTGTTATGTACATAGGATGAAGTCTATTCCTGATTATGTCTTGTACCTGGATAAACAATGAAGTCAATTCAGTATCATCTGGTATAAATTCAGCAGTTTCAATATGCACGATAACTCTTTCTGCATATTGTGAATCAGTAACTATATTAATAGGTTCTTTAATATCCCTTAGCACCATAAGAATGGCATATATTCTGCCTTCTGGACAGAATTATAAGAGCTTTGTTCCACCTTACTCAATTCGTCTGATTGGTAACCTGCTTTCCCTGATTTATTAGCATTAGTATAAAATGTAGGGGCTCCAGTTATTGGAACATCATATACAATTCTAGGAAGAATCCAAGAAGTTTTCTTTATAAGGTTAATTCTATCACTTTTGGGATAGTTGCTATTAATTTCTCCCAAAAAAAATAGCACAAGCCCTTTGCCATGGTTCATTGTCTTCCCATAACTATTTTATTTCATCAGGAGTGAAAGGCACTATAATTTCTGCTGGGTCTATACCTGCTAGTTGATGAAATCTCAGTTAACCTTTTATAATTAGTTCAGAGACCTTATCCACATAAGTTTTTAATTTTTTACTTGGTTTGCATGGTAAAAAGATCCATTCTAAAATAATATCTTCCCTCTGCATTAAAATTCCTGTAGGAGAAATTCTGGAAGGCAATATGACTAGAATAAAACTAAGATTTGTATTCACCCTATCCACATGTGCCTCCTGTAATTTTTTTCCTCAATAATTGTCAGTTCCTTTTCTGCTTCAGCTGTTAATTCTCTGGGACTATTCAAATCTTTATCACCATCTAAGGTTTTGTTTTAATGAATTATTAGATCAGGTGTTATCCCAACAGCTGGTTGTATACTGGAAATGTCCCCTAACAATCTTTGAAAGTCATTAAGAGTCCGTAATTGGCCTCTCCTAATTTGTGCCTTTTGTGTTCTAATTTTCTGTAAACCTATTCTATAACCTAGGTAATTAACAGAATTTCCTCTTTGAATCTTTTCAGGAGGAATTTGTAATGTCCATTTAGGCAAAACTATCTTTACTTCCTCAAACATTCTTTCTAAAGTATCTATGTTTGAATCAGATAGCAAAATGTCACCCATGTAATGGTAAATTATAGACTTAGGGAATTGCCTGCATAGTATTTCCAATGGCTGACTCACAAAGTATTGACACAGGGTTAGGCTATTGAGCATTTCCTGTAGGAAGATAGTCCATTGGTATCTCCTAGTAGGCTGAGAATTATAATAAGTAGGTACTGTGAAGGCAAATTGTTCTCTATCCTTTTCTTATAAAGGTATAGTGAAGAAGCAATCCTTTAAATCAATAACTATAAGAGGCCTTCCTTTTGGTAAGAAAGAAGGCAGAGGAATTCCAGACTTTAGAGGGCCCATAGGTTGAATTACCTTGACAGCCCTTAGATCTGTCACCATTCTCCATTTACCAGATTTCTTTTTTACAACAAACATAGAATTCCAAGGGCTAGTTGACTCCTCAATATGTTGAGCATCTAATTGCTTCTGTACCAATCATTCTAAAGCCTGCAATTTATCGTTAGCCAGAGGCCATTGTTTAACTCATATTGGCTTCTCAGTTAGCCATCTTAAAGGTAGGGCTGTTGGTACCTCTAAAGGTTTGTTAGTTGCTTTATGTTCTTGTACAGCCTGAATGGCTGGTGAACTTTGCGCATAGTACATTATTACATCCTTCCCAGAATTATGAGTTCCTGGGACTGCAGGAATGTTAATCTGGGTATTCCATTGCTGTAGCAAGTCATGGCCCCATAAATTTATTGCAATATCAGCTACATATGGCCTTAGCTTTCCTCTTTGACCTTCTGGCCCAGTACAGTCAACCCATCTTGTGCTTTGTTTACTAGAGATATGGTTCCAATTCCTAGTAATTGAATATCTGCCTCTTGAAGAGGCCAATTTGGATGCCAAGATTCTGGAGTGATGATACTCACATCTGCTCCTGTGTCTATCAAGCCAACTATCACAATTCCATTTATACGTACTCTCAGCTTTGGTCTCTGATCATTTATAGAGGTTTGCCAAAATATATGCTTCTTATTTCCTATTTGAATTTCTAACATATCCTCCAAATTTGAGCCATCATTTAGAACTTTATGGCCTTGCACAGAAGGTTCTAGAGTTTTTAATTTTCCTGGTGTGACATGTCCTCCACGGTTACTGGGAACAACTGGGCCAGTTTTGGCTTGGGGTCCTTCAGGAGGCCCCTCAGAGAGTTTCCTGATGGTATCAGATTGCCTTGTTTGTCTGTTGTTGATCTGCATTTGTTGGTCCAATGTTGTCATTTACCAAACCTCCTACATATACCTGAAGGCCAAGGTTTCCTATTCTTGTCATTCCCAGATGAAGTATTATTCCTAGAAATTCCTTGACTGCAATCCCTTTTCAGATGCCCTAATTTACCACAATTAAAACATTTGGCAGGTTGATGTCCCCTCACTGCTTTGGAAATCGCTTCCCCTACCCACGATTCATCATCATAGTTACATGTCTGAAACTTCATGGTATGCTGAATCCATTCATCCATAGGTTCTGATCTAGACCTTAAAGGCCCCGTTATCTTTTTGCATTCTAAGTTTGCATTTTCAAAAGCAAGCGATTCAAGAACTATTCATCTAGCTTCTGGGTCTGTTACTCCTATGTTCAGAGCCTTAATTAATCTTTGCAAAAAGTCAGCATAGGATTCTCCCTGTCCCTGCCTAACCCTGGTATATGACTCAATCCTTTTCCTTGGTTCTGGTATTCTATCCCAAGCATTCAATGCTGCTTTGTGGCATAGGGACACTTCTTTGTCATAAAAAGCTTGGACCTGTGGATCAGCATAAACTCCTATGCCAAGAATTTGATTCTGTGAAACCTCCACACCTTTTGTACTTCCTTGCTGTTCCATATGTTTGGATTCTTCTCTGAAATAAATTCCAAACATCAAGGAAGTTCCATCCTATAATACTGCTGATGCTAACTGGGAGACATCATGGAGTATAGCCCTGACGTTAGAAGCCAAGTTCTTATCATTTCCTTAACAAATGTAGAGTGCAAGCCATAAGTAATGATGGCGTGTTTAATTTCCTTTAAATCACTCATTCCTATCAGCATTCATCTACCTTCTTTGGCTCCCTTTGAGCTTTTAGAAGTTGATGCTTTGTCAGAGTAAATTACAGGGTATGTCGCTAAAATCCTGGGTAAACCAGTTCTGACAGCCGGTGGTGACAGTGTATACTGACCTTGTGTCTTCTCACCGTGTTCATTAGCTCCAAAAATTTCCTCAATCATTTCAAATCTCTTAATTATAATCTCTTGTAAAGCCTGAATCTCCTGACCTGCAAATGTTTCTAGTGATTGTCCTATGGTATCAATTTTCTGGTCCCCATTCTGTACCTGTTATTCCAAGGTCTTAATGTTTCCTTTCAAAGATAACATCTCCTCCTTGAACTGCTCTTGGATATCATGTAAATTGCCATCCTGGAGGTATATTCTGTCTGTTACCTTATCAGAACTCTATGATAACTTCTGAATGTCAAATTCAACAGCCTGGACCATCTCAGGTAAGTTCCTAGTACTGTTAGATATAGAGTCAATTTTGCCTATCATGGTATTAATCCTATCAATTAATGTCATATACTTCCATAATGATATAATATGGAGAAGAAAACTGAAACCTAATAACCAGTAAATTGAGGTACCTCCATGGCATATGGTCCTCTTGTAATTCCTTCTATAGTGGCAGCAAAAACTGCGGCAAAAGTCCCATTAAAAACGAAACCTGCCATTTTTCCTGTTAACCAGCAGATGGTGCTGTTTCTGAGTCGCGACCAGAATCAATGCAAAGGTGACAGAAATGGTCCTGTTTCAATGTCTGCCTTGGTATTTGTTAAAGACTGGGAAATATGAGTTCCTCAACAAAGAAATATAATTAAATCAATTCCATACATGGAACCAGAAACCCAGAATCCAGGGGTAGAGAACAGCAACTTGGAAGCTGCATAAGCCACAATGCCCCAAGAGGTTGCAGCGTTCGGCAACCGCTTGTGCTCTGACTTGTGCTACTTAAGCGCTGTGCTGCAAGGGGGATTTAAAAACCACTCAGAAAAGATCAAACCAGTTGGGCAGAGACTGTTCGGGCTCATGGGCCCAGGAGGCATAGAGTTTAAATCCACTTCGGAAGGCAAACTATAGGGTGCGTGGGGACTTGAAGCCAATCCAAGGCATGTAAAGAATTACAGCAAGAAAAGCCACTGCATGAGATTCTATATTGAACTGCTGGCCCCACGCACAGGCCGCAGCTGGGGGAGGGCTCATGCCAAGCCGAGCTGGCAGCAGGCAGCCTAGCTGGGGATGGGGGGGCTGAGGGGGTAGTTCTAAAACCAAACGTTGGGCACCAGATGAAGGTGCCAGATAAAGTCACAAAACAATCCCACACCAGTTTGGAATTATGATTAATAAAAGGGTTATTTATTTAAAGGAAAAACTTACAGATCACCATCCTAGACCACAGCCCCTTGCAAGACCAGGAAAGGAGTCTTGTAGCCGGAAAAGGAGTCCAAAGCAAGAGAGTAAGAGTGTGCATGGATACCGCTGCTTTAAAAAAGCAGCAGAGACCATGCCCAAATGGGCTGGTATTTTAAAGGCTATTGGCTGAAGGAGCAGAAGGAGCTCCCGCTGCAATGGTTTGAAAAGATAGGCTCAGAGTACCTGCATAAGGACAATCTACTTCTAAAGCCATGCTTTTCTTTTTTTAATACGCATTTGGAGCACATCAGGTCCTACCGCAAGTCTGGTGAACAGATAAGCAAGGAAAGGGAACACATTCTTAGGTTGCCTAATTACAGGTATTATGAGCCAAAGGATGCCAAGTGAAAGCAATCCTGAACTTTAACAACACATTGGAGAAAAGAGCTGTTACAGCTCTAGTGGTAGAATATGGCTCCCCTTTAACAGAAATCAATAGACTCTCTAGAGAAAAGCAGCAAATGACTTCCGTTTCAGAATTTCATGACTGAATTTGCTTCTTCACAGCACAGTCTATAAAATCATAGCAAAAGATGAGCTTGCTGGGAAAAAAAACGCATCAATCTAGACCAATAGCTGGTTTGAGAGGCTTGGGACATTGGCTATTTATTGTTAGATGTCCTTTCAAACCCAGCCCAGGTCTATAAATTCCTGGTAACTTCTAGATTTGTCCTCGGCTTTACCTTATCTGTCGTGCAGAAGTTATCACCATATTTACCATGATAACTTGCAATTATTTGTTTTTGTTTCATTTTTGATGAATCATGAGACCATTTTAAAACAAGAAGCTAAGGTGGATTCAGAAGTGAACAAATCAAGAAGCCTCTTAGAATTAGTAAATTAAAACAGAACAGAAAAATAAATAAAGCCAGGCAAATCAAATATCTCCTAAATATTTGCTAAAATATGTGCTTTGCAGCCATGAGGGCCACATTTTAATGCCGAAATCTACATGAAAAAAAATTAAACCATCTTGGCATGTTGAGGTGCACATATGATATCAGCATGAGGGATACAAAGTAATGTAAAGTCAAAACTATAAGCCCTGGGTCACCGAAAGACCCTGTTTCAAAATCAAAGTGTGCATGTCCTGAGGAACAATGCCCAAAGCTGATCTCTGACCTCCGTATGCTTGCACACACTTAAGAACACATATCTGTGCATCATCTATATACACACGGGTGCCCACGCATGCATGCACACAAGCACCAATGCATAAAAATAAAAGTGGACCAAACTGTGGCACTTTATTCTTTCCTGTTAATCTTACATTGGAAGCATAATGGAAGCTTAGAAGAATAAGAGCCTCTCTATCTATCTATCTATCTATCTATCTATCTATCTATCTATCTATCTCTATCTCTACCTCTATTTCCCTCACCCCAACCTTCCCTTCTTCACTCCCTGTGACATCCTAACTGAATGAAGGCAGAAACCACAGCATTTCCATATGCAGCTCTGGGTACCACTGATGAGTGACCAGCCAGCTGAGCACTATCTGGTCTTAGTCAAATCAGCCTCAGTTTTGAAACCAAATAGCTCATAATATAGATCAGTTGGCAATAATTTGTTTCTTTATCAGTGTATCTAACAATTGAAATCATTCTTCAATATAGAAAATGATAATTTCTAAACTTTCCATTAAGTGTAAATATTTTCTGTCTATAACTTCTTAATAGTAACTTATTTCTAACATAAGACATTTTACCTTCATAAAATTTTACCCAAAATATTTTACCTACTAAATAAATATTTTTAAAGTGTATTTGGAAGTAGTTGCAAGTTTTTCAATTTTGTTTTATGTGGGACCATATACGAATTCATAATTTGTATCTGTAACATTCACTGGCCCAAGCCAGTGAATTTGATTTATTAATTCACAGAATAACCAACACTCAGTATCTAGTCACTGTAACTATTTGCAAATGTACGAGCTTCTATAATATCCTATTTAATTATAACATACTATGATTATAAGGAAAGACATTTTACCTTAAATATCTAAGGTGGGATCTCACAAAATGTTCTCCCTTCAGTGTTAACATGTCTATTGATATTGATGTTGTTACAATCTTGTTTAGGCAGCCATTTACAGAAGACACTGTTTTACAGCTGACTTCTTGGTATTTCTGACCCCTATTTAACTATATTTCCTGAGCCACAGATGCATGAACTGTGATATAGACACATCCATTGGGGCTCAGCTCCCCGTTATTCATTTCTCTCTTCAATGAGTCCAGCTGTGGTTTTCTGTGGTGGTCTCCATTTGCAATACAGAGAGGCATCTTTGATGAGGGGTTGCAGCTGTAGCCATGCTTACCTGTAGGTGTAAGGGTAAGATTAATAATGGAGTAAGGAATTATGCTCGTATGGCAAAGTAGCAGTAGTAGATTCTTTTCTAAGGACCATGATCTCACTAGTTCCAGAAAGCTGGCTAGATTTCCAATACCAGGCATGATTCCCTCCTGTTGAGCAGACCTTTAGTCTAGTTAGATAGGAGTTGGCTGCCAGCACCATGTGAGGGCCTCTTACTGTGCCATTATACATATCTTGCCATGCTGGTAAGAGTTGCCATTGATAAGTGTTACAGTTGGGTAGGACTGCTAAATGCTACCTTCCCTTGGCAGCTTAGATAGTATTTTCTGGGATTATGAAAGCTAGACTGTGTGAAAGAAGCTTTCATGTCAGATCCAGGTCTAATTATTCAAGTCCTGGGTCTTAAGTGTGAGGTGTCTTCAGTAGCTAATGACCGTCAGAAGAAGAAGAAATGGCCTCTGCTGGAGATGAGCCCCCTTACTGTCCTTCCAATGGAGAGCGATAAGGCCTGAAAATGTATATACAACAAAATTGGATATACAACAAAACAGACTCAACTGGTTGTATTTAAATATATTTGTGCATGTATGGATATATGTGTGTATGTAAATAATAATCAAAGAAAAAGAATCTAAAAGAGTGGGAGATGCATGGGAGGAGTTAGACAAAGAGCGGCTAAGAGGGGCTGGAGGGAGAAAATGGAGGGGGAAATTGATGTGATTCTATTTCAAGTAAAAACATATTTTCAAAAACTATCTATTGGTTCTCAGGTCTGCCAAACTCTGGGTACATTCCTGACTCACACTGAATAAATTTTACAGATAGACATCTGCATAGACAAAGAATTGGACTTCAATCAAGAGCTCTAACTCGCAGGTGACACAGAGACCCTTCCTGACCACATTTGAATCATGAATTATGCAGATTTAATTGACTTCCTTATTGCTTTGACCTTTGCATAAACACTTCAATGGCAAAGAGGAGAATAACCAGCAAATATTTTCAAAACATTCTATCTGAAAAGGACTACAGCTTTCTTTAAAGAGTGGTGAAAGGCAGACTGGGGACGTGGATCAGTGGTTAATTGTGGTCACTGTGCAGAAATGAGACCTGAACTAGCATCCTCAGAATAGCCTGAAAAGGTAGCTGTGGGCTCACGCAACCCTACCTTTTGCAGAGGAACTTAAAAGCATGGAGGACTGAAAGAAAGGAAGTCATTTCCCCAGTGGCATGGCCACTGGTAAGTCACTAAGGATCTGGCGAATGACTTCACCCCATGCCCATGTGAGTGAGTCTGCTGTTTACCAGGACCAACCGCATCAGAGATTTTAGAAAAATGACCTGGACCAGTATTTGATTATAGGATATATGTTCTGTATAAACACTCCACTCTGCTGGGTACATTAATCATCTTTACAAAGAAATGTGACTGCTTTATTGCAAGTTCTTTCTTTATCTGTACATCCACCCATGTAGTCCTTAATTTATTCGACTTTTTTATTGATTTCTTTAAACCGTGTCAACCCAATAGTGGTCACTCACTACTTTTTCTGCTGGCCTGGCTACCTATCTTTGAACAATATGGATCCACCAGATCCCTGGTACCCTCTGGTGGAAGAGCCACACTAACAGATGAAAATGATGAACACATCAAACACCGGAGCTGGCAGATGTCTTCGGAGATTATCTCCTCCAGTCTCCGTCTCTGCCAGATGACAAGGCAGAGAGCCAAATAAGGAGAGGGCCATGCCTGAGTTCACATTACAAAATGTTTTCTGTAGCTTTTCCTGTAGGGACCTGAATTATCTGTCTTCCATGCTTGCATTGATCTGAAAGCAGGTAATTGCCAAATCCCCACTTAACTCAGTCACAGAACCAAATAATTAAAGTACACCCCAAAGCCCTATATAATAGTGAGATGCTTCCTAAAGCCTTCCACTGGCAGCATCCCCTTGTGCTGATCCGACCAGATATTTGGAATAGCTAGAAGGGACATATTCACGACACAAACGCATCAAGCTTTGCATAAGAACAGGTGTGAATAATTAATGAGATAATTATTTGTAGTATCACCTTAATAGAGAACCAGGTTCCTAATGAAAGCTTAGCCGGCATTGGTTTTCCCTTTACAAGGCAGTCACAAATTCATGACAGTAACTTATAAAGACTTGTTTGTTACTTAATTTGCTCCTTTATTTGAAGCTCAGACTGAACTTAAACTCACAGCAATTCTCCTGCTTCAACTGTGCCCACCTTCTTAATAGTACTTGTGATGTAGTCTTAGGAACTGAATCATAAACATATTTTTAGGGGTAAACATAATTTTATCCCTAAAGTAGAAACAATCTAAATAGACTCTGCTATTTATCATGGCACACTCTAAGTACTTAGAAAAAAAAAAAAAACTTCGGTTAAATTACGTGGTTTATTCACTAATCACCATTACCCCATTACCAGTTTGGTACTTTTCTGCAACATGTATGAGGAACAGTAATAGTCTTTCTATAGGTGGATTCACTACTGAGACAATGGGATTATTTACAGGTAAGCTCCACCATTCCGTTTGACATCTCCGTTGTATCGTCATTATCTGTAGGCTGTTGGTATCTTTGCCAGAAGGCAGCAAACAAGGAGAAGATACAAAAGGAAAAAGGGTTGGAGACTCATTGTCCCCTGTCCCAAATAATTTTTGTCTAAGAACAAAGCCTACCCCAAGTTATCCTAATAAAGAAAAACTGAAAGACAGGACAATAGCTTTATGAGCTATAAACACATACAGTTCCTCTTTCTCTCCCCTACTCCCTATTTCTCTTTTTTCTCCCTTTTTCTTTCCTCATCTTCATTTTTCCCCTCTTTCATTTTTCTTCCCTTCCTCCTCTTCCTCTCACCTGATGTGGGATGTCTTTCTGTTTATGTGCTGCTTTTACTGGTTGATGAATAAAGCTCTTATGGCCAATGGCTTAGCAAAGTAAAGCCATGTGGGAAATCTGAACAGAGATAGAGAGTAGGCAGGGTCAAGAGATGCCATGCAGCCACCGATGTAGTAACATGCCACACCCATAATACAGCCTTGTGGCAATATGCAGATTAATAGAAATGGGTTAATTTAATAGAGCTATCCAGTAAGAATCCTAAAACAATTATAACTGATAATAAACCTCAGAATGATTATTTCATAAGTTGTTGTAGAAACTAGTGAGGGGAACCCTGTGTGTGGAGAGAAACCAGTACCAGTCCAATAGAGCCAGGCAAGATGGAGAAAAGCCTTTTGTCTACACCTGGCCCTCCCCTAAACTAAAGCGACTCAGTTAGTCACTGCATTTTGTCTGGTAGACTGACTTAATCCAGAGTTCATAGATGGCCTTGGCCATGGGTGTCATGCTGTGAGTTTCCATGAACCTGAAGCACATGGTGTGGTAATGCCAATGTCAACAGAGGATGAGGGCACAGGAACATAGGAACATCTATTGGCTCGCCAAGAGGAGCAGGGTAATACCATTCTCTATGTCCAACCCTGAATTTTGAACCATTATGTCCTGGCTGTGGGAAGAACAGCACCTTGGCTGAACACTTATTGGATTGTTTAACCATCTTGCGTGGATTCGGACTCACTTAAGTGCATTGTTTTGGTATGTTAGTGCAGGTGGTAGTAAAGAGCTCTAACTGAGAAGAGAAGACCCATCCTGAATGCAGACAGGACCATCCCATAGGCTGGGCTCCTGCGGTGAAGGAAAAGGAGTAGAGCAGTGTTAATATGCCAGGATGCCCACTTCTTGGTCTTTCCAGATGAAGGAATGCCAGCTGCCTGCTCCAGCTGCCATGAATTCTGTCATAACTTCTGTCATGTCTCGGTTGGGATGGATTGCACCCTCTTAAACCATGACCTAAAATAAATTATCATTCCCTTAATTTGTTTTCTGTTGGTCACTTTGTCACTCAATAAGAAGAGTAGCTTGTACGGAAACTCAGTATCAAGATGTGGGCAATTGCTTTCACTATATGATCTCATGTGCTTTCTAGGCCTTTGGGGCCAGTTTATGGAGAGACTTTTGAGGAGTTTGGACCTGTAGCCCTTAAGTGCTAGAAACAGAGTTTAATTGGTCATTCAGATGGAAGTTGGTTAAATCCAAATGCTGAGATAAGTTCACACAGTGGAAGCTAAGGTTTCACCAAAATAAATAAATAAAAAATGAAGACTCTATCAGGACTTCAGGTAAAGGACACTCATATTATATTAAACCTGAGTCATAAAAAGTTGATTTAAAAGTAATACACCAAGTCATTTGGCAGAGGGATTTTCAAGACCACGAAATGCTTAGCCTGTAGTGTGGTCATTGCTCACTGTCGCTACTGAGACTTTGAAGGAGAATCCAATTAAGGAGAAAACTTGCACTTTGCACCTCAACCACAGGAAATGTGCCCGAGGACAAGACCTCACCAAGCAAAGGCAATGAAAATACATTTGAAAGGAAAGTCTGAGTTGGGAACACCAATGAAGTAATTCCCTGCTCAGAAACAGCTACCAAGGGATACATCTTCAAAACAGTTCCTACAACTAAGGTATGGGGAACATTATAGAAAAGAGTAGAATATAGTAAGAGCCAGAAGATCAGGGAGTTTCCTGGGAGATTGGGTCTCCCAGAAATATCATAAGCTATACTTGTAAAGTCTCATTAACAGGGATGACTAAACTTTAGCTGAACAAGGACAACAAAAATAGACATTCTAAAGTGGATGGGGAAGA
The DNA here is from genome assembly GCA_004026605.1 of Ondatra zibethicus. Lineage (NCBI taxonomy): Eukaryota > Metazoa > Chordata > Mammalia > Rodentia > Cricetidae > Ondatra > Ondatra zibethicus. The sequence continues at coordinate 49,654 of PVIU01003476.1, forward strand.
CATGAAGGCCTCAGTCCTACACAAGTAAGGAAGTAAGGAAGACTGAGAGAGGAAGAAATTGTCTTCCCTAGGGAGGAACACCAAAACTGGTTTGGTGTAGGAGGTCCTTCTGTATTTGTGTTGCTTTAATTGGTTAAATAAAGAAACTGCCTTGACCTTTTGATAGGGCAGAATTTAGGTATGCGGAGGGGACAAAACTGAATTCTGGGAAGAAGAAGGCAGTGTGGCAGACACCATGAAGCTCCTGCCTGAGACTGATGCTGGTTAGAATCTTTCCCTGGTAAGCCACGACCTCGTAGTATTACACAGATTGGTAGAAATGGGTTGGATCAAGATGTGAGAGTTGGCCAAGAAGAGGCTAGATATAATGGGCCAGGCAGTAATTTAATTAATACAGTTTCTGTGTGGCTATTTTGGGGGTTAAGCTAGCCAGGCGGCAGAACGCAGCCCACTGGCTCCTCCTACAACACTGGTTATTCAAAAATTTCATATGATCAGCCCTGAAAACATACATACAAATAAAAAATATTCAGACTAAGCAAGTTGTGTTCATGTATTTAGATATATGTGTGTGTAAGTGTGTGTAACAACATATATATACATATATATGCAACAAAAATCAATTATTTCAAGGAGGCCATGATTTTGAAAGAGTGGGTTGGTAGAGAGTAAAGGGAATGGAGAAATGTTGTAATTGTTATCTCCAAAAATAGATAAATAACTTTTAAAGCTACCTAAGAAAAATTTTTATAGGTTTGCCCAATGAGATGCAAAAAGCCCTGCATCTATGGAGGAAGGGACTGCATCTTGAGCTGACAGCAGTAACATCCACATGATGGTTGTTTTATAGTGTAAGAACTCCAAGAGTTAGCTTGCATCAAGGTTTCAGAAAGATGCTGAGGCCACACAATACGTGGCTGGGTCAGATTTCTCGAAAGGGACCTCTTAGAGGGTATTATATGAAGTTGTGAAGGTGAAGTCTAAGCTGCAATGAAGACCTCAGGATACGTGCAATCCCAAGAATGTGAGATGTCCTTTGAGGAAAGCTTGAAGCACTGAGGAAAGCCAATCCAAAAGAGAGTCTATATGTTCTAAAATCAGAAGTACCAGAGGTACTATCCAAATCATTAATGAATAGATATCATTTCAAGTTCCATTTGCTGGACAAGGGAGTTTGGTGCTTGCACTGCTTGGCTTCAGTCTTGCTTTGACTCCATCATTCCTCACTTTTACTCTGCTTCTTCTCTTTTGGAATGGAAATGAACTTCTACTACTTTGGAATGGGAATATTTACTCTGTATATTGGAAATACATAATTTTTAGCATTTTTAAATTTATTTTTTAAAAAGCTATCTTTTCTTATTTTACATACCAATTTCCCAATCCTTTCCCTCCTCCCAATCCCTCCACCTTTCCTCCATCCCACCCTCCATTTACTCCTCAGAAAGGGTAAGGCTTCCCATGGGGAGTCAATAAAGTCTAGTACATTGCTTTGGAGCAGGACCAAGGACCTCCACCCTATATCTAGGTTGAGCAAGGTATCCTTCCAAAGAAAATAGGTTCCAAAAAGCCAGTACACGCACTAAGGAAAAATCCTGGTCTCACTGCAAGTGTTCCCAACAGTCTGCCCCATCTCTACAACTGTCTCCCACATTCAGTGGGCCTAGTTTGGTCCTATGCTGGTTCCTTCACTGTCAAGCCAGAGTTGGTGGGCTCCCGTTAACTCAAGTAAACTGTTTTAGTGGGTATCCCCATTGTGGTCTTGATCTCTTTGCTCGCATTCTCACTCCTCCCACTCTTTGACTGAACTTTGGGAGCTCAGTGCAGACCCAGAAAGATGAGCATGGAATGTACTCATTCATAAGTGAATCCTAGATGTAAAGAAAAGGATAATGAGCCTATAGTCCACGACCTCAGAGAAGCTAAGTAACAAGGAAAGCCCTAAGAGAAGCAGATATATATCCCCCTAGGAAGGAAACAGATCTCCTGAGAAAATTGGGAGCATGGGGTGGGGGTAGAAGGGATGGCAGAAGTGGGGGAGGAGGGATGAGAACTTGAGTAAATGGAATGGTTGAGATGGGGGAAGGAAAGCGACAGCAAGGAAAGAGATATCCTGATTGAGGGAGCCACTATGGAGCTAGCAAGAAACCTGACACTAGAAAAATTCCCAGAAATCCACAAGGATGACCCCAGCTAAGACCCTAAAGCAACAGTGAAGAGAGTGCCTGAACTGGCCTTGCCCTGTGGTCAGATTGATGACTATCTTAAATGTCATCATAGACCTCCACCCAGCAACTGATGGAAGCAGATGTAGAGATCCACAGTAGAAATACATAACTTTTATTAGTGGCATACAGCTAAGAGTTTGTCTTGAGTCTTAGGAGCTGTTGGACATTTGAATTGTATTGATAGCTTTTTGATTCTTACAGATTAATGGCTTGCAGTTTGTATTGACATGGCAATAAGGCTTTGAGGACCACCAGTGGGTGGTTGTGATTTTAAAGTGATATTGTTGGGCGGCAAACTGACAAAAGTGGACCTGTGATGGCTAATCTTCCTTGACACCTTGTCTACATCTGCAATCACTTGGGATACACATCGCTATATGTCTCGGGGCAGGGGGTTAATTTCCCAAAGTTTTAACTGAGGAAGGAAGCTCCATTTCTGATGTGAGTGGTATTCTCCAAAGCTCTTGAGTGCTAGACTCAATGAAAATAGGAAAAGGGAATGCCGACCTAACCTGATCTCTGAATTCTGATTTTCTGAGATGTAAGGAGTCCCAGTTGTAAGCTTCTGCTGCCATGAGCTCTGTCTTGCTTTCCTTGCCATGATGGATTATACCATCCTAAAACATGAGCCCAAATATATCCTTTTTCCAGAAAGTTGTTCTTTGTCAGGTGTTTTGTAACAGCAAAGGAAAAAAAAAGATCTAATGCATTGATCTGAGGATTTGCAACCTTCTGGAAAATTTCCCTTAGACTTACAAAATTATAAACAGAGACTGCACTTTCATTTCCCAACAGCCCAAATCTAAATAACCACACAGAAATTATATTAATTACAACACTGTTTGGTTAATGACTTAGGTGTATTCCTTGCTAGCTCATATATCTTAAATTAACCCATTTCTATTAATCTGTGTATCACCACAAGGCTGTGGTTTACCGGTAAGGTTCTGACATCCTTCTCCTTTGGCAGCTACATGGCATCCTCCTGACTCTGCTTTCTTTCCTCTCTGTCTTTGCTTGGATTTTCCACCTTGCTATATTATGCCCTGTCATAGGCCAAAGAAGTTTATTTATTAACCAATGGTAATAAAACATATTCACAGCATACAGAAGGGAATCCCACATCACAAAATATTACTTCATAAGTGGTGCCATTAATTAGTCTTCAAAAAGGGATTCTAGTAGTGTATCAAACTAACTACTTCAGAATATCAAGGAACAGAGTAAGGTTGATGGATACTATCAGGAAGAGCCCTTTGCCACAGTTCTTTAACTGTGAAGTGTGTTTCTTGATCAGAATCAATACTGTGTAAAATCTCATTGCAAATAGATAAGACATTTTATAATTACACTGATAATAATTTGAACAAAAATACTATGCATAAAGAAAGAAAATCTATATCTATAGCATGAATCTATTTCAGTAAGCACAAAATACTTCCCCTTCCATGGTTAAAGCAATCAAAGGTGATTAACCTGTCATAAGCCAGTTAGTTGATCACCATAGGGAATGGTGCCTTATCAGGGACCGGTAGTCTCTGGTGCTCAGCCATGGTCATGACAAGGTCACCCGTGGGAAGTAGAAGTCCATGCCTCTTCCTAAGAACGCCTAATTATCATCTGCCAATAAAGTCACTTTCCAACTCCCCAACCATCCTGCTAAACCTTTGGCTCACTAAATAATTGTATATCTGACCACATATCCTTTTAACCAAGGTGAACTACCAAGTGTAGCTCCATGAAGTTCTGACCACTAAGATGATATACTGTCATTATATTTCTCAGGGATGGCACAAAGTGGGGCACCTGCAACTGTCTACTAGCAAGTGGCACCGGCTTATCATAGAGAACAATTTGTAAGCCTTATTCTTCTCTTTCTCTATCTGCTAATCCTAAGGAACTCTCAAAGGACCAGAGTTTCAGGCTGGGAAAGAAAAGGCAGCATAACATGCATAGAGATCATGGGCACCAGAGCAGGTTCCTCCTGTAACTTATTTCTGTTTTCAGGGCTTGACTGTGTCCCATCATGTCTACTATATTTCTGTCTCTTGCTGTCTGTACCAAGCTTACAGTTTGGTGGGTCAGATATGATTTGATAGATGGTGGATAGCTCTAAATATAAAATAACTTGATGGCATATGGCCAAGTATTCAGATTTTACTAATGCCAAGAACTACTTCTCAAAAGTTGAATTAGCATGGAGTATTACAAGACGTCACTCAAAAACATGAAGGACTTGAAAGTCTCCTCTAGGAACATGAGAACGGTTACAAAACAGCATTCCCACCTGGCCTTGAGCATTCAAAGACTGCTACAAGTGAATCATGAAGCCCAAATGGAAAGTCATTTATACAGTCATCAGGGCTTTCTCTTTCATTAGGCTCCACTTAACATAAAAGAAGATTAAAACAGTTGTAATCAAAATAGCTAAAAGCTACAAAAATCTAATGTTCAACCTATAGTTGCACTGATAAATTGCAGAATAATTATAACATGGAACACTATGTAACAACAAATGAGGGTGTCTGCCCTAAGCAGCATCGCCTCAAATCTCACAGGGAAGGAAAGAATGAGTGAGGGAAAAAAAGCTAACCACAAAAGACTACACATTGTATAATTCAATTATGTGAAATCCAAGAACTGAAACAAACTGCGGTGATTGAGAAGTCAGAGTTTCTGTTACTTGATTTACAGGGGTAGACAGTGGAAGTATAGAATTAGGAAGAAACAGGAAGGATTCCTCTGGAACACAGAAAATATTCTATATATAATACATAGTATGAAATGTAAATAGATAAAAACCCATGATTGCACAGTTAGGATTTGTTTCTATCTACACCTCAGTGATCATTTTGTTTTTATGATAATCTTCCTTTTCCTCCAAACAGCTGGAAATTGCTGTAATTATATACAGTTGTGTTTCTAGTCTGCTGCTCTTTCCCTTAACAACCACCCACTATGGGTTATCCATATTTTTTTTTCATAAGGGAGTTCCTATTAGAAAAGCGTGTATCCTGACCACAACAGAAAATTCCAAAATAAAAATTTAAATACAATTTAACAAAAACATTTAGCAAAAATTCATTTTCATTACACATGCAAATTCAGGGCAGATGTGTTCAGCAGAATAACCCAAGCCTACCCACCACTAGGATAAAAGTAAAGTTTTGTAGACAGTTCTGAAATATTGTAATGACTTCCCTTGGGTTCCTCTCCTAGGCTGCAATGGGAACACAGAATCGCTAAAAAGGCATTCCTTTCTCAGTCCGTGTGCCTGGAACACTTGGTGCTAGAAGGCTGGGAAACGTCAATAGCATAAGTAGAAGTTGGGGACTTGGGCTATTAGCCTAGGGGAGAAAAAGATGGGCCACATATAACATAAATTTCTGTCCTCTCGGAAATATTGAAGAGAGGAAGTTCTTTTTCATCAAACAAAATACAGTATATTTGATAAGAGGGACAGGGAACAAGTAAGTGTGTCTCATTTCAAGAATTACCTGAGACATGTTTCATGCTCTTTCCTCAGGTCCTTCTTCATGAAAAATATCTATCATGGGTGGGTGAAGTCAATTCAAGAAAAGATAGACCCATTTGTTTTAGGGCTAAGTGACATGTCTCAATATGTACTCTTACTAGTGATTAAGTTCATTACTTTTTAAAGGATTCTATGTGCATACAACACAAATATTTCAAATATCCAACAAGTTTTCTGACGGCGATATAAGATGTGTTACTGGGCTATTCATCTCATTGTAGCAGATTGTATTATCCTGAGGGTCAACATATTACATATATTGGATGATGAGTGCTTAGATAGATTCCTATGTTTCATTTTTGCAGATTGTACTGTTAGGAATGTCCTAATTGTGTGGACATGTGAAAATTTTCCTAGGGCATTTATCTTAAACAGGAATTACTGCATCACAGGCAAATTCATTTTATTTGTTGCTAAGCATTGCCAGAGGTGATTTTTTTTTTGTCCTTTTTTAGCTTTTATCAAGTCCAGAGGCAAGAGGAGATGATCAAAAGCTCCTCCTTGCTCTACCTGAGCTAATTGTTCATCCTTTCCTTCCAGTTTCATAAAAGCTTAATCATTTTCTAAAGCTCAGCTCAGTTCCTCTCTCCCTCTGAAAACTTCCCTAAGGCCTCCATAAGTACTGGCCACACCTCATTTGCACTTTCATAGATGACTATCTTGTGTGAGACTAGGCCATGCTGAATCTTTAAAAGCTAGCTTTGCTTGTGTGTCTGCAGAAGTTTTGTGAAGCTGTAAACAACAAAGTAAAAACTAAAGAAACTCCTATAAAATGTTATAATCCCAGCTTCAGTAGAGGAGGAGCTACTGAAAGCTGATGGCTTTGTGGGAAAAGAGACTGACTCTTTTGTTATGGTTGTGGCCACTTGTAAGTTGCCCATTTTTCAATGAATGACCATGCGTATATAAGCAGTAGCAATTGGACCAGTAGTTAGATAAATGTATGAATGAATGAATGAATAAATAAATAAATAAATAAATAAATAAATAAATAAATGGTAAAACAGAAGTGCATAAACTTGGGAGGCAGGTGTACTGGGGAGTCTTATAGGAATCTGGGGAATTCCTACAAGAAGTTGGTTTAGGGAAGTAGGGAGTGGATGATCAAGATCCATTGCACACATGTTCAAAATCATTCAAGATTAAATAAAAACAATTTTCTGAATTAAACTACAGTGGCATTATATTCTTTAATCAATTTATAATCACCCATCACTATCAGTAAGACCTTAGCACTACCATTGATCCATCTGGGCCTTTCTTATCAAGAATACTCCAGTTCTTTACAGAAATTAGAATTTGAAAATAATTCTATAGAATTATTTTAGAATCTGCAAATACATATATAATATAATAGAATCTGCAAGCACATCAGCATTATCCATACCAGCCACCACCTTCGGAGTTCCTTGACCAGAGAAGCCATATATTTTAGACTACTAAAATAAGAAAAATCTACGTATAAAGATGTGCATTTTGTAAGGATTGTAAACCTATCAGGAACTTAAGGGGTGAGGGAAACTCTTCTTCTGTAAGAAATTGTCTTTTGAGGTGCCTTTTCATCTGATGTCAAACAGCTAATTAGATTAGTCAAGTAAATGCACATGATAAGTTATTTTCTTTAATCCCATGTAAATTTATAGGATAATTGACCATACCACATCTCCATTACTTATGTAGAGGGTGACACACTGAAGACATTATCAACATTAAAGTTTTCAAGAAACACAATAGGGGAAATGGTGACATTTGTGGATGCAATTGGGTGTCAATTTGGAAGCTTTAACTGAAGTGGCAAGAAAAATAGATGATAAATTCTAAGATAGAGTACCATGCCACCTGTAGATGATAAAATAGATGATAAACACTAAGATAGAGTACCATGCCACCTGTAGAAGTGTTGAAGTAAGTCTGAGAATCACACAGATGTGAGAAGACACAAAGGCGATAAAGGCTGCCAAAAGAACAAAGAAAAGATTTTTTTTCCCCTGAGAATTGTTTATTCAGAAGAGGTTAGACTACACTGCCATTTTATCTTTAGCTTAAAGCATCTCCTTGACTACAAATAATTTGAAAGAATAAAGATTCCTAGATTAGGGAAATGTACCAATTTAGAGAGTAACATTGGCATGAAAACTATGAGTGGAGGAGCGAGGTAAAACTGTCTACTGTAATAGGTTAGGGAGGGGAATAGGTTTGTACATTCCTTTCTAGGTTTCCTTGCAGCCGTCTACTAGGAAGCTTCATTGGAAAGACTGAATACCCAGTTAGTGGTCCTGACAAGGAGAGCTTCTGCCAGACAGCCAAAGGATTCATATACTACGTGTTTCCTAAACTTCCAGAAATGAGTGGAGTATTAGTCAGGGCCATAATAAGCAAAAATGTAGACATGTCCTTGGAGTCAAGATTAGAGATCTAGCCAGGGAAGCTTCAAGCATCAAGGAAAAGTTCATCAGAGAAAGTTAGCTGACTCCATTAACCAAGTTCAGGGGAAAAAGCAGACAATAAACCAAACACTAATGATTTCACATTTGATTATGAAAGTTTATGACCATAGGTGAGCAGATAAAATAGTACAGAAGGAAGAGAGGGAGAGCAGGGGGAAGAATGGGTTAGTTGAACTGCATTCTCCTAAACATAATCTAGGTATCTAAGTTACCCAATTTAGTGAGAGATGGCAATAGATCTTACCACTGAATGAAGACTAACATGTTAATTTATATTCACACCTGTTGAATTGTATATTCACTGAATATTTCTGAATATCGGTTTCTGAAAAATAAAATGATCAGATGGTTGTTTATAGAAACTCATGTCAAGAATATAGCTCAATCTGCCAACATTTTTCACCAGTGGACTGGGCAACTGATCCCAGAAATCAAATGAGAACATCAGATCTGAGAATCGAAATGAACCTATATTTTTATTGCATTCCATGAATGATAGTCCTTTGCTATATTGGTTATAAATTTTACCATTCTGTTCACTTTAAATGATTGTTGCTATCTAATCAAGATCCTAAAAATTGAATATGTATTATGCTCATTGTTAGGGATGGTACAAGAAGTTAAAATTAACCCAACTAACCTAACTAGAACTCTCTTTTCCAAATTAAAAAAAGCATCTGTAGACTTCCAAAAGCTACTTTCATACTTTTATAATCTGACATCATATAAATGAATAACAGGATGAATTAAAATAAGTAGCATGAAGTTCTATTGTGTACGCTGAATAGTAAGTTTCACTTTAATATCAAGTTCAAAAGAGAACACACATCATCTCTAAGAAATTCTTGACAAAAAAAATGTAGTTCAAAACTTGTCAGAAAGAAATTACATTCATAATGCAGCAAAATTTCTTAAAACTATTCCAAGAATTTTTGTTTATTTTTATTTACTTATTTTACTTATTTAGCTTATGTGTATGAGTATTCTGCCTGTATGTAACATATATTTATGTATCACATGCATGCTTGTTGCCCATGGAGGTCGAAAGGAGCCATAGCCACAGAATTACAGTCACAGACAGTTGTGAGCCACCACGTGGATGCTGGGATTTGGACCTGGGTCCTCTGCAAGAGCAGCTAGTGTTTTAAAGAGCTAAGCCAACTCTCTAGCGCCTTAAAACTTTTCTCTTCATCTTTCTTCTCACTTCAGTATCCAGTTGCATCTCTTCACAAATTCTTAAATTCAGAGAAACTTGAAATATGTGCTGATTTTCTCCTTCTAAGTTTCCCAGTTTATCAGATCTAGGACTTTCCCCTAAAGCCTTTACTCCTTGTAATGGCAATAAAGCAAACATTTTCTGCATCCTGGCTCCATTTACCCTTTCCTCCATCATCATGATCAAAGTGCTGAGAAGATACATGAGGACGGAAGAGAAGACCTTGAGCATTATATGTTAGTATTTTTATGATATAAGGATATATCCAAGTTCATAGAATGGTTGTCTCCATGTATACTTGAGTCACAGAAAGTATTCAAACAAGAAAAGCACCATCAAGCCTTGAAACAGGAAATGAGCTTGGATGTTCATATTATGGATATACCACTCTCCTATCTACTCCCTCATTCTGAATGCTGAGAAATTGGAATCTGCATGTTCTCAATCACATTTGCTTTTACTTTCAAAAGATGGTTCCTGAAGAAAAGAGACTGAAGTGTGAGTCTTAAGGAACCTATAATCATTTGCTCTCCTTAATTGAGCTCTTCTCTTTGCCTGATTTTGGAAGAAGCATGAAAATGATTTACTGATTTAGGAACTGGGTGGAGTGGACCACAGAAAGACAAATCAAAAACATCTGGAATGAACTATTTGAGAGAGAAAAGGGGAGAAAAAAAGTAGTCCTTTCAAATGAAACGAAGTACAGATGATTTGGCCAAATTTAAGCCAAGCCAAACACTCACATTAAACATTGCACTTGGGTCTGGTTCAATAGCAGGAGCCGGCAAGGGGGAGCCTCAGCCAACACTGCATCAGAGGCACATTGTGGAGGGAGGAAATGAGTTTAGTCAAGCCAGCTGTGACTTCAAAGGGGCGGCTCTCCCAGAGAACAGTGGGAAAGGGTTCCCCCTTCAGTGAAGACTGCAAACTTCATCCGAAGACTCCTCCGGAGGGAACAGACTCCAGGAAGAGGCAATTTGCATTCCATACACAAGAAAGAACATTTTCCTTCCATGAAGTAGCAATGACTATCTAAAGAGAAAGGAACAAGAAGGCAAGCCCGACGGGCATTCAAGTGTTCCTAAAACTGGTGTGACTGTGGTTGCTTCTCAACAAAGATAGACATATTTTTGTGTGAATTACACTTCCAGCCATGTGAAAGGTGACAGAACAGGATTCCTCTTCTGAAAGATTCCCATGGTTTCTTTTCCCCCTTGAACGTCTAGAAAACTCGCATTTCTTTCAATGCATTCCCTCAGTAAAACCTTGTCAAGGAACACATGGTGGCTTAGACCGGAGTAATTCAAAGATAAGCAAGGAGAAGCTAGACACATAAACAAAGGTTTTTGGTATTAAACCAGATGCCGGGGTTAGAGCAGCGGTTCCCAGGGAGTGGGCACCTAAGCAGCAGTGGCAGCAGGGCCAGGAGCAGCACTTGGGAATGCAAACTTGCAGGCTCCAGCCTCAAGGCACTGAATGAGAAAGCTCAGTGGGTTTCGGAGTAGTCCCATTTATTCAGAAAATTGTTAAACTTAGGGAGGCACCTTGACAATACAAAGACCGAGGCTTCTGCAGCAGAGACCCAGAACATCTGAGCCAAAATTTAGATCCTCTGCCATGTACAAGTTATTTGGTCATCTCCTATTTAGAATTCTATAGGCTGCCCACTATTAATTCACAACCATGGGCCTTGGCTTTCTAGGAAAACCACAAGAGCTTCAAGGGTAAGTAATGATTCTTCCTTTGTGCCCCCCATGCCTCTTTGTTCTTGTAGCTTCAGGCCCAGTTCTTGGCAGATACAGGCTTTAGAATTTACTTTAAGTGACTAATTCACAAAGTTTACATTCAGCAGGAAGTCTTAGCAAGTACGTATTTTGCAAAACTTTCTGACTTTTGAATATTCAAGAAGAATAGCTGTTATCTCCTTCAAGCACCCATTGGATGCTTGGATCACCACTGTGACATTCTTATCAGGGGTTTTCTCTTTGCATGCCTGGATACCTCCACTGATGAAGATCACACTATCTCAGGCTGCAGTTTGCTTCCCTTTAGACAGCTCCCTTTAGAAAGCACTTCCTTCTTCTGGGCTGAACAGTGCCATCATTTACATTCCATTTGTTAGTTATAATCCTATCCCTTGGGAACTCATAGCAAAGATACTTACATATTAATGTGACATTTTTCAAGTATTTGAAGTTAATAATTATGTAGCATATGACATCGGTTAAACGTACAGACTCTGGAATCGGGCGCCCTACATTCAAATTCTTGTTCTGCCACTTAGTAGCTAGGTGACCTCAAGAGACTTATTTACTTGCTCTTTACTCCTTGGTCTATATTAAAAGATATAATAATACCATTACATCAAAGGGCTTTTATAAGGATTGCAGGAATTAATATATGCATATAAGCCTGGAATACTCTAAGTGCTCTAAATGTTTTAGCTATTATTAATCATCATCATTACCATAAAGATCTTGTCAATTCTTTGACCTCGGCCACATTTCTAATGCTATAGTCATTCACTCTGTGGCTTTAATCATTACATATGTTTTGGGGAGATCACATTATTTTCCTTCAATCCCTGTTCCTAAATGTGGGTGGCCAGTTAGAACCACATGAACTCCACTGGCCATTGTAATTTAGGAAGAGATAATGCGTATCCCCTCTGGCCCTGGCTAGTAAAATTCTCTACTCTCTTTATTTTAATCTATCAGTTACCTGAAGACAAAGGATGGAATAAAGGATACCAAGAAATTACCAAGAAGTAGTAGAGACAGAGATTGAAAGAATCAAAATTTCCAACTCAATACATGAAAAGGAGGACCCTAAAAATCAATAAATTTGGACATCCTCCTTCGCTAGTGTGAGCAAAAAAAATGCATTTATTCTGTGAAACCACTGAAATTATACAGCCAAGGATGACTAATCTGATGGCTTCCAAATGTATGTCTCTTGCTCATATCATGTTTCTGAATGCTAGAAGTATGTATTTCCTGCTTCATTAAGTGCTCAGGAATAGCAAAAAAAAAAAAAAAGGTAAACAAGGGGCTTCTGGAGTTAGAGCATCTATACTGCCACTTTAGTCCTTCTAGGTACCAGCTATATGTTCATGAGAAGACTACACAAGCTATTCTAAACTCTAATGCTTATTAGTAAATTAAATAGGTAGATCTCTATAAAACAGAAAAAAGTCACTGGTAGCTAAGAAAGATCCAAAAAATGCCAGGTAATTATGACCACCATGCCCCATATCCATTCTCTCAAACTGATACATGATGTTATCATTCAATAGTTGTTTAAAATTTAAACTCCCAAGCGAATCTTAAATAATGATTTTTGTTATTCTCCCACACAAAACAAGGCATTGATAAGTGATTAATTGTATTCACTAAACATTTCTCAGATCCACCCACCCATCTCAATCTTCTTTTGTTGTGCCTCATTATCCTAGTCAGGACCACCAGCATCTCTGGCTCCACTGCAGTTACTGTTCCATGTCTGTGCACATGCTCATGCTCATGAGATTCATAGAACTAATCAGAATCTTGTAAAAGTTCAGTCTCATCTTGTTAATTCAAAGTTTCAGTGCATTAATGACTCCCATTGCTCTTTGATATGACTGTGTGTCTGACCCATCCTTTCAGAATTCCCTCATACCCAACCCCATGAGTTCATCTCTAGGAATCAGCTACACTGGACTTCTGTTTGTCTCACGGAGGTACAACCAAGTTTTCCATTTAGTCTGAGCTTTATCACCATCCTAGATAACCTAATTAATGCCTGGCCATCTTTTATAGTTTAGTTAAGTTGGATATTTTCCATAAAGCAGTTAGCAATCTATGCCTAACTCGTGAGAGATAAAAACATAGCACCCAACTTACTCCTCACTGCATTCAAAGCACTTGCTGATATTTCTATAACCATGTTTGCCAGAAGTCCACAAACATATGACCCTCTGCTTGCTGCATTGGCTTGTGTGGAGGAGGAACTTATCAAGTATGTAAGAGAGTCTGCTTGGGTGGCTTTGTGTGTTATGTATCCCATGAGAATTGCTATGTGGTTGGGTTTGGAACAGAGGAAGTGGAGAGAAGAGGAGGAAGAGGAGGAACCTTCAGTAAGTCACGTATCCTTATTAAATTTACTTACAAATTTAAGAAATTCAACACATGGCCCATAGAGTTATAATTCTAACTGATCAAACAAATATAAGTGAACGACTTATGATTACATCGTATGTTTTTATAGTAGAATAAAATACGACCACCACTGCTGTATTTGTGGTGGGTTAGAGATCAACATACTTCTGGAACCTATATTATGATAGTTCCTATACATTCTGAACATCAAAACATTCCTTCCTCCCATGGGAACATATATGTTGTACCAGATCAAAAAACAAGGAGATTTTATTATAAGTCAATTGGAGTTCAGTAATAAGTCATGACACTTTGAAAATTTAATGAAGTATATAACTGGTAAGGGAGAAATGGATGAATGTACTAAATGTAATGTGATCTGGAGAAGTCATTCTTTGATAAAGAAGCACTGTGGAGTATACCAAGCCTGGCAAAGGGCCTCTAGATGAGTCTAGCTCCACACCTAACCGTGACCTCAATGTGTACAGTATAAAATGTCTCTCAACAACATTTTTTCTTATGTACGACATGAAAAGAACAAGCCACAACTCATCTGACTGCTCATTACAATAATCACTGCCCCAGAACACACCGAGTCTTGAAGAAGTCATGAACTTCCCTGGAGGCTACATCCATTCCTTCAAATTGAAAACAGCTAGGATTAAGACTCTCAGTGTAGAACTTCTTTATTCATTCATAAGACAAAAACAAAGAACAAAGCACATGGACAATGCCAAGAAGAAAACAAGTTAAACTAACTCTAAATTCTACAAAGTTAGGATGCTGTTCCTCAGATTTAAAGTAACAAGTGCTCTCTACTTGGAGAGATGTTACCTCAGAAATGTTAGGGGGTGTGGCTAAAATTCAGTTGTTTCTTCTGCTTTTGAAGAATAAAATAATTAAAATAAATAAGTAAATAATACAATGTGATAGGTTTCCCTTAGCAACTGTATATCCATCTCCAAAGAAGGGTTTGCCTTAACTTGTTTGGAGTAATAACCAACAGTTTTGTTGCTTTCTCTGGTTCTAATAAAATTCTGTGATGGGTTTTGGATTACATTCATTCCAGAAGAACCCCTTGTCAATCCTGGAGTGCTCTTTGTTGTCCACAACCACTTACAGTGAATTTGGGGTTAAAGGTCTCTGGTTACATCCACCGGTGAAATCAGATTCACAACATGAGGAACATATTATTAGGTAAAATTCAGCATTTGTTTCCATAGACAGAAGGCAACAAAGACCCTTGCATTTATTCTCCAAGCCTACCCTTGATGATTCTATACCCATTGCCTCTTATACTGGAGACAGCAGGATTTCTTTGTAACACTGACCTGAACAGATGACAAAGTAGCATGTAGCAAAGCAGTCAAATGTAGTCCTAGGGGTGTTTTTCTCAAAGAGAAGAGGTCAGGTGAAAAAGTTTAAAAATAGAGACTTACGAATCCCTCCAAGCAGTTTTTGCTTTTAATAGCCACTGTCAGGGCCCTATTATTACTCACTCCTTGGTTGAATAATGCAACCTTTAGATCACTGTATATATCAAGGGAAGGAAATAGAGTCTGTTTCAAAGAGCACTTTGATAGCTCTCTCCTGTGTTTCCGCATGTTCAAGTGCTTTCTCTCTCTCTCTCTCTCTCTCTCTCTCTCTCTCTCTCTCTCTCTCTCTCCCTCCCTCTGTGTGTGTGTGTTTCCCTCCCTCCTTCCCTCCCTTTTCTTCATCCCCCTTCCTTCTCTCCTTCTCCACCTCTCTCTGCCATAATTCACCAAGCTTTTCTAATTGCTAAACACACGTCCCTGACTTAAAGTTAAGAATCTGAAGAATTGTAGTTTTGTGCTGTACCAATGTAATTGGACCGCGTTACATTCCTGGACCTTCATTATCCAAGCTAAGCATTTTGGTCCCAGCTTATCATAGTGTCGAGATTTCATATCTCTAAGTGTGCATGCCAGAGGCTGGTCAATAGTGTTGAACATACATCTCATCTGCCAAAGCGTATGTATATATAATATATACAAATATAAGAAGATGCATTATAGAAAAGATTAGATCTAGATTTTACTCCTCATACAGTATTCTCTACCAATACAGTGAGTGGAGGAAAGTTCTGAGCCTCAGTTTCCCTTCCTGCAAGAAGGGATGTTTTATCTTATTAGTCAGATTACTTTAAAACTGAAATAAAACAATCTGAGACAAGGAGTGAATAACACATAACACATTTCTGGAGGAAAGTAGATATAATCATGACAGTTCAGAATACTCATCTCCTGAAAAGTCACAGCATCTGCCATCTCCTCAAAGAGCCTTATAGCAATGCTCTTTGGAGGACTGAGAACCCTGTCCTGAACAGGCGGCAGACACCTCCCATTTCCTGTCTAGCATCATTCTGAAAAGTACAGTCAAGTAGGACAATCAATCCATGGTTTGAAAGAAGCCCAATTTTGAAAATCTAATTTTCAGGCCCTTTCCCCTGGGTGAGTAGTTATATTCATTTACTCCAATGTTTTATAAAAACCCAAGGAGCTTGAGCTCTGCTCTCCTGCTCCAGTTGGCTTGCAAGGTCCTGTGTACCACAGTGGCTCTGAGTGTAAATGTGAATTGCTTGAAACAACCAGAATGCCCAATCACCACAGAAGTGTATCATTGAATGGGCCATTATATATCTGTAAATGACCATGAAAAACTTTTTCAGGTATGAAAAAGCATCAGTGTTAAAATCTTAAACAGTTAAACAGGGTTCACAATTGTATAGTCTATATAGAATGTATTTAAGCATGTTTCATTGATCACAAAGAACTCAAGACTGGAAAAGGAGAAAAAAAAGCTGCTTCTTTCTTTCGGACATTGTTTTATGTATGCAAGGGATTGTGTGAGGCAGGCGTCTAACTCTCCCAGGTCATCCTACATATTACAAATGCAGTTACTGTGGACTTGATAAGATTATGTCTTGGTTAAGCACTCCAAAAATTGAAAATCAGCATAAAATGCATGAATATAGCTAAACTGTGAACATCCTTGCTTAGGGAAGCCGACCTTGAAGCTCTCAGAATACTCACATTACCCTGCAGTTGGGAAAAATCATCCCACGCAAAGCTTGTTTTATGAAAGAGTTTTTAGCATTTGGTGCAATTTACTGAACATCTGTATCTAAAACACCTCTGGCAACACAGTACACTGTAGAGAGCCAAGTGTTTTCCCACATGGTCACATGGCTACTAGGAGTTGTGGCTTACTGTTGCAGATCAGAGAATATCCGCAACACACTATACAAGGCTAGCCCAGGAAAAAAGGCCAGAAAGTCCAAAATTAAAATGTCTACAGACCACACGTCATTTTCACAACGTAAGGCAGAAAATTTTCTATTCGAATCAAAGTAAACTGAGGGAGATGCAGAGACAGAGATGGGGGGATGAATGTTCTCAACACCTTCAGGCCTTAACACAGTACCATTTCAATAATTAAAATATCCCATCCAAAAATTTAGTAATTTTTCTGCCTGATATTTAAGGTGGTATGTGACACCATCTGCTAATGAAATTTAAATTTTCCTTCCAAACCAACTCAGGCTCCTACTTCACTTTACACTTGGAAAGCCTGTCGTTGGGGAGAGATAATAACTCATGTCTGTTTTCTAGTCTTCTTGCATTCCTTCAGCTTTTGCTCCCTCATAGATGTCTTGGCACCCATCAGCACCGAGGAAAGTCAAGGAAGAGAGAGAGAACATTGATAGATTCAGACAACATCTGGTCTTGGTGTTCTCTGGGGTGCGAGAATCCTGACTAATGCAGATGAGCTCTCTAGAAGTATCTATTCTCTGGAGTTGTAAAAACAAGGACACCAGGGAACTTGATGGCAAATGGATGGAGCTAGGAAAAAAGTCATTCTGAGTGAAGTAACCCAGTCCAAGAAATATGTACTCACTGATAAGTGAGTATTAGCTGTAAAATACAGGATAAATATGCTACAATCCACAAACGCAGAGAGACTAGGTAACGAGGAGGGTTCATTAGGGGATGCCTGGATCTCCCTGGGAAAGGGAAATAGAAGAGACTTTGTAAGTGGACTGAGGGTGGATAGGGATGGGAACATGGGTGATCAGATTGGGGTGAGGTACAGAGGGGGAGAGTATTGAAAGAGAGTACCGAAAATGGAGGGCATTTGGGGGTCAGGCAAAAACCTCGCACAAGGGAATCTCCCAGGAATCTGCATGGATGACCCAGCTCCTAGCAGTAGTGGATATGTAGCCTGAACTGCTCATCTTCTGTGTCCTGATTGGTGCCTAGACCAATTGTCATCAGAGAGGCTTCATCCAGCAGCTGATGGGAAAGATGCAGATCCACGGACAAACATGAGGCAGAGCTCACGGAATCCTGCACAGGACGGGGAGAAAGATTCTAGGAGCCGGAAGGGCCAAAGACACCACAAGAAAACTCACAGAATCAACGCACCTGGTCTCATAAGAGCTCACAGAGACTGAACTGACAACCCGGGAGCCTGTACAGAACTGACCTAGTCTCTCTGCATATATATTACAGTTGTGCAGTTTGGTCCTCTTGTTGAACTCCTAACAATGAAAACAGGAGCTGTCTCCAATTGTTTTACTGGCTTTTGGGACTCTAGTCCTTATACTGGGTCACCTTGCCCAACGTTAATACATGGGGAGGTGCTTAGTCTTACTGCAACTTGATATGCCGTATTTTGTTGATATTAATGGGACACCTGTCCTTTCCTAAACAGAAATGGAGGAGTAGATTGAGGGGGTGGAAACAAGGGGATGGGTGGGCAGGGTGGAAGAAGAGGAGGGGGGTATAAAATAAATATATAAATAATTTTTAAGAAAAGAAGTGTCCATTGGGTCCTCAGGAATTCCTCATGGGGCCTCTTTCAGTGTCTCAGCTACTGACCCATCTCTTCCCTCCATCTTTCCCTCCCAACTCCATTTCCTCTGGCAGACATATGCCAGACCTCAGGGTTTCTTGTGTACTGAAACAAGACAAACTTCTCTGCAAACTTGTCCCACTCTGCTTGAAAAGGGGACAAATGCTATCCTCCATGTGGTAGGCCTATAGTGAAGGGTAATGGTACATGACCACAATACTACATTTCAGTGTCTGATTGATTCAACTCCTGACTGATTCACCTTCAACCCATTTGTTTGCTTAGTAAGACCCTCTGTTACAGTTTTTTTCTCTTATACTTACTCAGATTCATATTATGTTAGCAAAAAGTTTGAAAAAAATATATAATTAATATAAAAATACAATATAAATTCTGGATTGGGAATAATTGTTACAATTTACTTTTTCCACGAAAATACCACAATGAACATATTTTATATGCTCAAAAATGTTTCCCTATTTTTAGGAAAGTTAAAATTCCTACCTCTGAATAGATACTGACAGTTTGTGCAATGATTCAACTAAGGACCAGAATTGTACTTACATTTGTTTCTTTAAAAACCCACATGATCAGTGCACCTCCTCATCACCCCACTTTCCTAACAGTGCCACAGAAGCAAGATGGTCTTCACAACCCTACATTTAGATCAGAGCCAAAGTATGTTCAGGATCCGCTAGATTAATCTCCAACTGTATCACTCTGGCATCCTTGGGAAAGATAGAACTGTTTATTTCCAGTGATCTCACCCAGAATGTTACTTGTCTCTGCCTCTCTTTTCATCTGACAGATTGGAAAATGCATCACTAAGATCAATGAAAGCGACCAGCCAAGAGAGTCAAAGTGGGAGTGTTAAAAAGGAGAACTACCCAAACATCACTCTCTCCATGTGCAGCCTAAATAGGAAAATAAATTCATTTTCTCTGTAATAATGGGCACATTGTCTGCTGAAGTAACTATAGAGTTATTGTCTAAACTGAGGCAGTACAGCCTTGGCTCCACACACAATGAGTTCAAGGTCTGTAAGGTCCAGGTCAAAACAAATGGATTTCTGCCAGTGTAGACTCGTGAGAGCTGATGTCATCATGATAGGAGGGGAAACCTACGTTCACCTCGGCTGCCAACTTTCCAGCTGTCACCCTAACCACCAGATGGAAAGAAGCACTTCAGCGTTGGGCACTGTGAGAGAGAGCCCAGCTAGTCTATGAGCCTAATCAGGATCATGATGAGAAATAGTAAACCTTCACTGAGCACTGATCATGAGGTTGAACTGCTAAGAGCGGTCTCTGTGTGGCATGCCACTCAATCTTCAATGGGGCAATGACCCCAGCATTGCCACGATGAACACCGGGTACCAAAAACTAAGCTCTCCGGGGTTAAACAACTTCCCTATAATTGCTCAGATTATAAGTGTTAGACCTGGCTTTTGCATGCACCAAGGACTTTTTAAGCCTGTAGCCTAAATCCCTGTTACCACTCATCCTGCCCCATCTCCAAAGCCCAGTCTTTTAGCAGGAACTCTTGTACCTTAAGGTCTGGTCCACAGTCTCTCTGTGGTGTGGGGTAGGGGGCTGGGGGATGGAGGGACCTCTGCTTCCCATCATTACTGTGCTTTTTTCCTCTGATCCTACCAGTTCAGGATGCCTTCTAACTAATGACAAATCTAGATTTGCTTCCCTCTCAAGGTCAGGGCATCTCACAGTGGCATGGATGAGGCCTGGCCTTACCACTTCACTCATGCCACTGATTTCATCCTACACTGTGGTGATTCTTTGCTTTTGCTTATTAGTTAAATTTTAAAGGTCCTTCCCTTCTCTGCCAAACTATCTACAAGTTTCCTGGGTAAATATCACTTCCTTCATGCATCCTTCACCAGCCTCTTTGTACCTGAACTTGGCCTCCTCAATTCAATTCCCCTTTGTACACTTCGTGTACAAGGCCTAAGACACAATGAACAGAAGGCCAAACATGACTTTCTGCTAGTGGTGGAAGATGGTGGGCTAGAACTCATTTTATTTATAATGCGATGAAGGGGAAAAGCCAAACGAAAAATAATATGTAACAAGATATGAAATGAAAATCACAGTGGATATAAATAAAGTTTTATTGGTAAACAGCCATCATTTGTTGAGATATTGACTACAGTGACTTGTATTGTAATGACAGGGTTTTTAAATGAAGATAAGTGTCCCAATGTCTAAAATACTTTTTAAATTTTGCTTTCCATAAAAACTATTTATTGATAATCCTTGTGTTAGAGTACTATCATGCAATGTCTCAGGGGATTGAGCATCCACATCATTAATTTTGATATCTCCTATTCTCAGAACAGGGCATTCTTCTTAGTAGACACTTAAGTAGGTGCCTGAATAAATTTTAGAAAGTTTTTTTAAAAGATGGTAAACTTACAATCAAGAACTTGGCATGTAAAATCATGACTACCAATACCCTCAAATATCAAAGTAAGATATTTTGATAAACACTTTTCACAAGAGAGCAGTGTAGAAATCAAGTCCTGGTATCAGCAAAACTCAGTACCACCTGTCTGCAGCAGACAGATAACAGTTTCAAGATTCCTCAAAGAGAAAATATGAAGACAGTCAGCCACTTTGAGAGTGTGTGGTTGGCTGTAGAGAATGTAGCTACCTAATATGACCCACAATGGGAGAAAAGCAAGGAAAATATCCAAACCTCACTCATTTTCTCCCTCGTTCTTCCCTTTGCTGGGTCACTATAGTGATGAGACTCTGGCCCTGGAGCCCTGCCAATTCCATGTATGAAACTTCACTTCTGGGAAACAGAATAGCATGGAAAATGATAAACAAACGAAAGGAGAGGAGAGAAGACATCCTACAGGTGACCTGACAAGTCGTGTGCATTCTTTAGCCTTCAATTGCCTCACCTAGAAAAATGGCCAATTCAATTATACAATCTCTACAAAGAGCAAATCAGCAGTAATAATAGTTACTTTGCTAAGATTTTGCTATGTCCTTCATTCCCCTGCTGTCATATCACCATCTGAATAAGATATCATCTCCCTGGACAAGGTTTAAAAAAAACGAGACTCAGAAGGATGGTGCAAGCCATGCATTCGTAGTCAAACCGTGATGCTACATTTTCCTCTTGCTTAACCTCATCCCAGCCTGTTTTGCACCGATTGTTACAACAGTTGTCTGGGCACGTTGTTATCATTCAGATTAAAATTAGCACTGATGACTAGGCTTTCTGTTACCTGTTCAGCTCTCCCAGATTTACTGAACCCACACAGCTCTCCCTGATCTTACACTTGGTTTCCCATGGTCATTAACTCACTGTCTCCACGTGCATAGATTGAGGCATCTAGAGAAACAGAGTACTTGGTGCCTACCTTCCTCCTCATTGCTGTGGTAATGCAACACTTGGGTAGCAATCTTAGTAAAAAGGCTCTGGTGACAGATATACCCAAGTTTTCTAAGAAATATGTGCAAAATGGAACATTATAGGTCTGATCCTTGTACATTTATTTATTTATTCTGAGCAGGTTGCTGAACACGGGGACCCTTGTGCCTCACAGTATGGATGCGATTTCTTACCTATTCATGCCATTAATAATTGACACCATTAATAACAACGTAACGTCATTAATAATTGAATACACAAAATGGAATTCTCTGGAATTAATTTATTATCCTTAATTTTCTGTGCCAGCTTACCAGAACTCATTAGAATGGTGGTCAAAGTCTGTGCATCAAATTATTTAACTAGTAATCTTTGAGCTTAAGGAATTATGGAATTTACTTCAACCACTTCCTGTTCTTCCCATCAATTGCCTCTTTTTCATCTCTTCTCTATCCGGAGGAGAGAAAATTTTTGTGAATAAATCCAGAGAACATATATAGCAAATGCTTATTTCTGGCTCCTAAAATGGGCAGTAAAATATAGAGGAGAAAGGAAAGTTGCCTAGAGAACCTGAGTCTTTCAACAAGCATGCCTTTGGATCTGGTCCTCCCACGTCCAAAGCTCAGGCCTTGTCTTTCCATGGACTCCTGTGGTCTGGGAAAATTCCCTTTTTTCATACCTCTTTGTGCCTCAGTGTCTTTGTTCCTTAAATGTGACAAAGTAAAACATCACCTCACGCCAACCTTCCCTTGATGTTGTCCCTGTGATAAAACTGTTGATACTTTTAAGAATTTCACAGCGTGGGCCAGTGGCAGAGATCGCTCAGTGGTTAGGAATACAGACTGCTCTTGCAGAGGACCCTACTTTGGTTCTAGTACCAACATTAGGTGTTTCACAATAGCCTGTAACTCCAGCTTCCTCTTATGGCTTCCTTGGGCAGCTGCACTCACACAGACACATTCCCACAGAGACATATACACTTACGCACAATTAAGAGGTAAATCTTAAAGAAAACTAATTTCATAGCCATGGACTGTTCAGAAACTGGAAAGAGACAGCAATGCTTCTCTATTCTCTAAGATTCGGCACCCTCATAATCTGCTCAGGTGCACACAAATGCCTCTCCAAGGTCACAGTTCTCCTGAAGAGCATGACCACTCATTCAGTTTGCCTGGGACTTCCCTGACACAAGTTCTCATCCCAGAATGGGTCTTCACACTGAATCATGACTCCATGAGTGCATCTATCAATGCAGGGGAATTTATTCTCACATGTGGTAAGGTCTGTCTTCATGACACTCTGGCTCCATTGTTTGAACAATAGCTGACGGTGATTTCATTCTTCTCCCACTAAAACCCTGCACCAGCTGAGTATAACTGTCCATGAAGCCCCTGGGCTTTCATGACAAGAAAATTAATGGTATGTATTCCCCCTACAAATTCCCGCAACACTCCATAACTTTCTAATGGTGCTCTTGTCATTTCATCTTTCATTAGAGCTACTGATGAATTTGTCTTTCTCCCTCTCTTGGGCTACGGGCCTCAGACCTCATTCCGGTGACTAGTATGTCTATGTGTGACCACTGAGTGAACAATGGCTCATTGCAACCTCACTGCTTCCTCTGTATACCCATTAAAGCTTAAGAGACCCCAGGGTTTAAACATATGTGTACTTTTGTGACAATATCTAGGAGCTACTACTGATACCTGAAATCTTAAGATGGATTTTTAGCTCTCAGTTTTGGTGACCATAAGTAAATATGTTGAATAATAAATACAAACACTTTTAGAAATTATTCATGTAAGGATGAAAATCTACAACTCTTTCCCATTTTCACTTAAACGTAGTCAGATCTTCACTTTGAAATGGGCCAAAATGTGTGACATTTACATTCTTAGCTGTCTAAGGATATCTAGGGCCTCATTCACCCCTAAATGAAAAGCTATAGGCAATTGGTGACCATTGAGAGGCAGTCTACCCCAGGGATGACTCTCCTCAATTGGTTATCCAATACCAAGGGGTCAGTCCTTCAATCCTAAAACAATACCTCTGTGCGACACTAAATGGACTCAACAGTTTGTATTTATATATGCATATGTATATATGTGCATGTGTGTATAATGATAATAATTAAAGAATAAAGTAATAGAGATAATACATGGGAGTAAACAGAGGGCTTGAAGCTGGAGGAAGGAGAACTGTGGGTGAGAGAGCAAAACATGTATTAGGGGATTGAAAATGATCAAAGTATATGATATACATACATAAAATGATGTAATAAAACATGTTATTTTGTACAATTAATAAATGATAATGAAATGAATTTTTAAGCAATTAATATTATCTGTTTATTACCAATACTTGTTGCCAATTTTCTTTTATTCAGATTATTGCTGGTTTGAGGATCTTCAGAATTGTTTGTCCTGATTCCTCCGAGGTATGTGTAAACAGGTTATCAGGTACTCTAGAATGGAAATGTGATAGCTTTTCCATCTCCCTGACCTCACTTAACCCTCCTCGTGGATTTAGCCTTCTTGATTAACCGGACAGGAAAATGTCATGGTATTACCTTGACACTCTGATGAAAGATGCTGAACTCCACTGACAGAAATCATCTTTTCCTTCAACTATTAATTACTTCACTCAACGAGCCAGGAATCCATCTGCATCAGATGATAGTAAGTGGTGTTGCAGAAGAAAACATCTGATATACACATGTGCTTGGATTTGAAGCTCTTCCCCTGCTTTCCATTGAGGTTTAAATTGAATATTGCTTTAAAGTATGCTTAAAACACAGCTTTAGAAAAAGTAATCACAGGTTCAATGGAAAGTGCTACGGCTTCTCTCTGCACAACCTATAATCAGGTATGTTAAATAATGAATCACTTACTTGTCTGCCACCTCTCCCTGTGTCTCTGTCTCTATGTGCATACATCTGTGTGTGTGTGTGTGTGTGTGTGTGTGTTTGTACATCCATATGGTTAGGGATTTTCCTAAATGGTAAATTAATAGCTAATGTTTACTTGTTGGATGAATGAATGAATGATTTCCAGTTTTTTAAACTGCTAAAATCTCAAGAGGAAAATACTTTCAAACCATTTTGTTTGCACGAAACTGTGCTCCTCTGATTTATTTTTATTTTGAACACTCATGGAAGATCTCATGCTCTGACCAAAGGCACAGAGTTGTCAACACTCCCTCATCATCCTCTAAATGTCCATGGGATGTTTAGCTATATGTTCTGATATCAGTAATATATGTCCTCTTCAATTAGAGAGCCTCGATAGAAGATTATCAATTTTATTGATATTTTTATCCAAGAAACAGTGTTTGGTATCACTGTTATTCTCTGTTATATTTTCCTCAATTTCATTGATTTTTTTTTGCTCCAACCTCTACTTTTCTTTTCTGTCTCTTTTTTGGATTTAATGAATTTATCTTCTTTAGATTTCTAGGGTGGTTTTATAGCTTTTTCTCTTCCAATATACTTACTCAATTCTAGTCACATTTTATAATGCTGATTTTGTTGTGTGCTTTCATTTTCATCCACTTCAATGTCTGTTTGTTTGTATTTAATGAGATTTTTTCCATTAAACAATGTATATTTGGAAGCGTTTTTCTTAATCTCCAGGTTTGGGAAGATTTTTTTCTTGTTATCTGTCTGTAGATTTTCAGTTACATTAAAATGTCTGAAAGCATGCATTGTATGGCTTCTATTACTTTAAATTTTTAAGGTGTGTTTTATGGCCCAGAATTTGGTCTATCCTGGTGACTATTCCATGCAAACTGTTATTGTTGGATGAAGTGACCTACCTATGCCAATTTTACCCAGTGATTGACGGAGATATTGAGCCCAACAATGGCCTCACTGATATTTTTGTCTACTAAAGCTGTCTACCTCTCATAGAAGACTGTTGAAATCCCCAACTATAATAACGGATTAACGAATGTCTCTCTTTTACTCCCATCTCTCTTTATTTTCCCCATATATCTTTCTGTCTCCCATTTCCCATGCCTTCTATCCTCAGAGTCCAAGGACAACACTCAAAGTCCTAATTCATTAAATGTGTTTTCTTCCTTTTCCTTGCAGGCCACTAATGCAATGCTAACCCAACAAAGACTCAGTTAGTCGGCTGGGGAGTTCTGGAAGAAATGCTGTCTCTTCTAGAGACTCACTCAGGCTAAAAATAAGTGAGTCTTTTTGCCCCTAGTTTATTTAGTCACACATTGTAGGCCACCAAAGGAAGGGTAAAATCTCAAGAGTAGATGGTATTTCTGCAGCTGCTTCTAACATTGACGGGGCTGATGGTGGCAGTCATCAGCAATTCTTCCTCAAGGGCTAGTCAATAAAGCCTTTGTCTGCCACAGTCTTCTCCTGATAGAAGAATTGAAGGTTCAAGTCTTCATCACAAATAGAAAAGTTAGGCGGGCAGTGGTGTCACACGTCTTTAATCCCACCACTCAGGAGAAAGAGGCAGGTGGAGCTCTGTGAGTTTGAGGCCAGCCTGGTCTACAAGAGCTAGTTCCAGGACAAGCTCCAAAGCTACAGAGAAAAAAAAAGTAAAAGAAAGAAAAGAAAAGAAAAAAGTTATCAATAATGGCTTCTTTTACATAACAAGATGTCTCTGGGTAAAGAGCCACTCATATTGGTTTAACACATCAGAAATGTCAATAATGGACAGCAAGAAGGCTTGGTGGGTAAAGAAAGCTCATAAAGGTAGAAGGAGAAAGCCAACTCCATCAATTTTCTCTGCTCTTTGCAAATGTATTATGGCGTGAAAACCATGCACACACACACACACACACATGCGCGCGCGCGCACACACACACACACACACACACATGCACGCACCCACACGCGCAAATAATAAATAAAATAAAATTTTAAAAAGTCAATAACTTTCATACCATTATCATCTTTTCTGAAAAGTAGTAACAGATTCACAGCCAAAGCAGGTATAAGAGCTATCACTACAAAACGTTCCTTTTCATTGGAAAATCAAAATCTTTTTTAATTCCACAAAGAAACTTCTTCTTTTCTAAGATCTCTTTGGCCCAAGCTGAGGTGTATCAAGGCTTCCCAGAATGCCTACAGACTGAGAATGAGATTTCCATAATTGACTGACACCAATAAGAATCCACTGCTCTTTCACTCAGACCTAAATGGGATGTCTCCATCAAACTCCACCCCTTGGCTCTCAGGGATTTATGTAGAAAAAGAGGTGGAAAGGTCTTAAGAGCCAGAGATGATGAATGACTTCAGGACTGATGCATGTATGAACTCACAGTGGCTATGTCAGCTTGCATAGGACCTGCACAGTTCGAGACAGACAGAGTCCCAGCGCTGAAATGAGGAAATGGACATGGGCTCCTACCCCTGACCAAGAAGCTATCTGCAACTGATAGATTTGCAAAGAAAAATTAGAAAAAAATACACCCAGGGAGAGGATCTCCCAAGGTATACTAATAACACTTCCGGGTAGGCCTCTTGCCCAGGAGCAGTTGGCCTACATACAACAAACTCAGTGGTACTTTTGTAGGCTTTTTGTCTCATATTGCTTTGTTTCTGAATTTTTATTTGTCTTATTAGTCCTTTGCTTGTATATTTTGGTTTCTGTTTTAGTGTTTTATGGATGAGTATGTTATGTATATTTCTTGGGTTTTGTCCATTTGATGGATTGATTGATTTTTTCCTAACATTACTCTTTATTGATTCTTTGGGGACTTCACAGCATGTGCCCCAATCCTGTTCACCTCCCAGTCTCTCCATATCCTCCCCTCACCCTGAAGCATTCTCTCTCACCAATTAATTAAAACTATAACAAAACAAACAAAAAAACCCACCTTACTCCTCTGTCTTTCCCACCTCTCCAACACCTCTTCACTCATCCTAGTGTCATGGAGAGTTGTTGTGTGTCGCCCAACACACCCTTTTGTCCAATTAGCCCCACCCACAAAGCATTGTAATGAGTCATGGGTTTGGTTCAAGGATTCTGGCCTCTGGCACATCATCACCACTGGACCCCCACTGAAACTCCTCTTGGCTATTCTGCTGTTGCCTTGAATCATGGAGATCTTTTATTCTACAGGACCAGGACCTTCATGTGCTCCAGCAAGTCATAGATGGGGTAGATAGTAGGGTGAGCCAACCTAAGGCCCAGGATGTGAGCTGTAGGAGGAGGAGGCTGCTTGTTCTTCCCAGCTGCCTGGCTAGCTTAGATCCAAAATAATCATACAGAAACTGTATTAATTAAATCACTGCTTGGCCCATTAGTTCTAGCTCCTGATTAACTAACTCTTATATTAAATTTAACCTATTTCTATTAATCTGTGTATGGCCATGTGGCTGTGACTTACCGGCTAAATTTCTGGCGTCAGTCTCCGGCAGCTCCATCGCTTCTCCCTCTCCACCTTCTTTTTCCCTGCCTACCTAAGTTGTGCCCTATCAACAGGTCAAGGCAGTTTCTTTATTCATTAACCAATAAAAGCAACACATAGACAGAAGGACCTCCCACACCAGTGGGCCTGGGTCATAGCTGAGCTAGTCAGTCCAGAATGCTAAGATTGCACCCCTAAGGCAAGAGGCAGGGCCAGCTCTGCTAAGCCCATGCCTAAGTGACCATCTCTTCACACCCAGTGCTGAGGGACCTAGTGTGGGGAGGGCCAGCTCTCCCACGAGCAGTGAACCCAACTCTCTTGCTGCAGTGTCCAGTGAGGTCAGGACCAGCTCAGCATGGCCCTACGATATCAGCATATCCCCCCCCGTGGTACCAGGGTCCATGGACACAGACCCCAGTCACAGCAGGACCATGGACCTAGACATGGCCCTTGGCAGTAGCTCAGTCCAGATAACCATGGCCCTGGTGACAGCAAAGGTCACCCAGATCACCCAAGAGTGGTGTGGTCCTTGAACACCAAGATGGTTTCAAGTGGCTGATCAAACCCCAGGCATTTACACAACTCTCAGTGGTAACAGGAGCCATGGACATCAGCTCAGACCCTGGCTGCTTCAGGGCTATGGACTCAGATATGTCCCTAAGCAGTAGCTCAGGCTCAGTCATCACAATGGCCCCAGTTGGCAACACAGGACACTTAGATAAGTATAACCATGGTGGCAGCATGGTCCTTGAATACTAACATGGTCTCAGGTGGTTAACCAGACTCCAGACATCTGCAAATCCCTGGATGGCAACAGAAGCCACAGAGATCAACTCAGACCCAGCAGCCCTAGCCTGGATGACACCATGGCCCTAGGTGGTAAAGCAGGTCATTCAGGTTGACATGGTCCTGGCAGTGGCACAGTTGTTGGCTGCTTACATGGCTGCAGGGTGTGACCTAGAGCCCGGGCATCCATGTGGCCTTTGATGGCAACATGGGCCATGGACATCAACACAGACCCTGGCTACAGTAGGACCATGACATGATCCTCCACAGTAACCTGGGCCTAGATGTCACCATGGCCCCAGATGGCAGCCCAGGTTACTCAGATCAGTATGGCACCAGCAACAGCGTGTCTCTAGGACACCAACATGGTCCCAAGTGGCAGCCCAGGCCACTCAAATTGGTATGGCCCCAGCAACAGCATGGATCTAAGATACCAACATGGTCCCAGGTGACTGCCACACCCCTGGCATCAGCTAGGCCTTTGATGGTAACAGGAGCCACATACGTCAACACAGTTATGGACTGCAGTAGGGCCATGGATCCAGACACAGTCCTAAGCTGCAGTTCAGGCCATTTTTGGTAAGAGAGAAAGAGAGGGTGTGAGGTTGGATGAGCGTGAAAAAATCTGGGAGGGGATAAGTAATCAGAATACATTATTCAAAAACATTTCAACTAAAAAAGTAGAGAGAATTGGTTGTCTGTTTAAAACAAAAACCACCTAACACTACTAGTTGGAAAATGAAGGGTACTTGAACATGTGGGGCAATGACAACAGTGTTTGTTACATTAAATAAACATTCATTGACTGGAGAATAGTGTTTTGATATATACATAATGCCTCAAATCAAGAGAACTCTGACTAAATCTTTACTGAGGTCATTTCATTCCCTGTCTTTGAACTATAGAAAACATAAAAGACCATCCATAATTAATACAAAGAAATTTTTAAACCTATGGGCAGCCATGAAGAGAACTAGCAAAATGGTCCTCAGCATCCTCTCCAGACTCATTTGGTCCCCCAGAGGAATCTTCAGGCAGCCATTGGATTTCAAAACGAAGCAGTCAAGGCAATGGCAAGCCAAAGCAGAAGAATAGCTACTTTGTCCGTCTCCTGGAAATAATGATCAGCTGTAGGGCTCATGAAAAGCCTCCCTCTTTCTACCTTTAGCAACTCGCCTCCGCCTTCCTCCCCAACCCTGACGGATTCCCCTGCTCAAAATCTGACGTAAATTGTTTCCTTACCATGGCAAGCTGCCTGAGATTTCTGGGAAGTCTGTTTAAACAGGAGCCATGCCAGAGCTGGGATCAGCAGCGCTTCTGTGTAGCCTGTAACATAAGCTATAATTAGGGACATTGAGGTCCCTAAAGTTGTAGGCCAAGTGAGTTGTCTGTGGGAGGAATGTGTATACACACACATATATATTATGGTATATAAGCAAATACATGTGATTTCATGTGTATGTGTATAATTTTTTTCTCTGTGTTTGTTAGCTTATGAAAAACCAAAACTAAAAAGGAATATATTGGGCTGATGGAATAAATATGACAACACCCTCAAGTCTGTCTTCTCCTTCCTCAATTCATCCACTCATTTAGTCATTCTCTTAGTCATTCTTGAGAGTAAAGAACTGTTCTTGGTTGAAGAGTAACTAGCATACAGATGTCATCCTTATAGAGTTTGTGATGAAAGATAGATTTTTTTAAGCCAATGTTTATAATTGTTTCTTGATTACATCTATGTGTTTACCTTCTCCCGCTTTTCCTATTCATCACTGTGTCAGAGATGAAGAAAAGCATTTCCTGCTGGGATAATAGAATTGAAAAATTATGAACAATAACATTAAAAACAAACAAACAACAATACTTGGATTGGAATTCCAGCCAAGCACTTGCAATCTCTCAGTCCTTTAGTAATTTTTGGAGTTCATGCCAGGTTCCTTATCTGAGCAGGTGACCAGTAGTCTAAACTCACACTGATGAATATTCTTTGTGGGTGTTTCATGCTCCAACCTATCCCTTCTCAAGCAAGTGTTTTCCAAGATTATTTTTTTGAAGCCAAATCTTTTCTTGCCACATTGATATATTCATAGCATACTAATAGCTCGAATTTTTGCTTGTTCGCCTGTATGTTTGTATTTTCTGGTATTCTTCTCATTTTGTTTTGTGTTATGTAGCCTACAGTGGTCTTAGGCTCATACATCCACCAAGTGTTAGTAGCATTTTCCTGGGAAAAGAATCCATGTAGAACCGTGTAGGAAGCACATATATTTATTTTAATGGAATATCACAAACTGAACAAATATGTGTAACCATCATTTGTACTATGAAATTGAACATTATTGGCATCGAATCCTTTGTTGTCCCTTCTGATCCTCCACACTAAAGTAACACACCCCTCATTTCTAACACTAAGATAGATTTTAATGATCCTAAATCCTGTTTTTAATAGGACTTTATCATAAGGGCTCTGGAGGAAGTGTTATTTGTCTAATTCCATATTGGTATGATAAATTCATTGGTTAGTGTAATTTCACTCTTCAATCTCATTGATGAATAAAATTATATTACTTGAACATAAGTTAATTCAGTTGTCCTCAAAGAAAGAAAGAGTCAAGTACATTCTAGATATAAAAGCTGGGTAGGTGTGAATGATATACAAGTTACAGCCTTGATTCATTCTGTGACACAAAGAGCTTTTAGCCATGCATCTAGCACAAGCAAGGAATTTCATAAGACTGATGACAGTGGTCCAGAAGCAAATCCAAGTACTTCAAAGGTATCTGCAAAGCCCCACAGTCTTTATCTCTCATTTCCTCTAAGCTTCTCTACTTTCCAACTCTTTCTAATAAGGCAAGGATGTCTTCCCGAAGGAAGCTGTGTCACTTCTCAGCTACCAGGACCTGTAAACTAGATGGCTTTGGCATTGATTTTATTCCTCAAACAAGCAGCACTTTTTCACTTCCTGAGAAAGTAGTGATCTTGCAAGTATGTAAGATCTATGGAGAAATGAAAAAGCAGATGCTGAAATTAGGGGATTGCCACATCCTACCTACAGCTATGGAAACTGAGTCACAGAGAAAAAGCGCTATTCACTAAGCATGGTAAGAAGTTAAGACAAAAGACTAGAGTTTTGTTTTTGTTTTGTTTTGTTTTGTCTTTTTTTCGGACTCTAAGTTCTGGAGGCCAGAGACTGTGTGTGCTTTAATCATTGCTACAGCATGTGATGTTCCTACTTCAGGGCTTTTAAAACAATATCTCTACCACTCTCCAAACTCAGAAAGCTCATCCCACCCAAAAAGAGAACTGGTGAAATCCTCGGATATTTTTAAATATGCAGTAACATGAACAAGTGGTTGATTGTTTAGGAAATGTACAAAGCTGGGAAAATTCAAATAAGTGATTACTTCTGGAACCCTTCCTGTGGTCCACTGAGATCCTTCCAAAACCACCCACTCCTTAAGACACACTTAATCTCTGTTCTCATAGCAATATGTTCTTAATTCTATTATAGATGTACATGACCTCATGCTGTAAACAGCTGTCTTATGCTGAAATCTACTGGCTTGGATCTGACATGAACCTTGGTACCTAGTAGGTGACCTGCAAGTCATTGTCCCAGAAATGAACCAATCAACAAATAAATGGTTTGAATATATTTATGATCATTTCTAGTAGGATTACTCTTATATCCTCTACCTGTTTTCTCAATATTTTCAACCAAAAATTAATTTTGTATTTTCAGTTTCACAACTAGATGAGGATTGTTGCTTCTGGCCTAGACCGGGTAAAGATCAAAGACATTGATTGCTAAATAGCCTACATTGCACAGAATGGTTCCCATACAAAAGGTATGTACTAACTAAAATATCTGCAATAAATACATATATACATACAAAAGATAAACTCTTGCTCATTGGCTTATATTATCCAGAAGAAAGAGTATAATGAGTTTAACCAAAAAAAGAACATTCTTTTTATTTGTAGGCCATACAGATACAGTCACGTGATCCTTCCTATTCATAGGCCACATAGAAGCAGTTAGGTGACCCTTCTCATTTGCAGGCAATATAGATGCAGTCACATGATTCTGATTCTGCTGTCTAATCATCATGGTGAAGGACTCATCCAGGTACGTTATCTGAGAATCAACTGTTGGTATTCAGAGCTAATTGAACAGTTTCATGATTTGAATTATTAAACTCATTCAGTAGCTACTAACTGTGGGCTTTATAGCTATCTAGCACTGTTCTAAGCTTATGGACCATGAGAAACAATTATTATGGAAATGCAACCTTCCACTTGTCAAAGCATTGCTGATATGACATCATTGCTTCCACTGAAGACAGGAATATACATCCAATCTGACACGTGAATAAAGTGAGGCACATAGGTACTTATGGGGGGAGCCTCTGTCTCCAAACATTAGAGTTGTCTCAGTTATATAAATGTGCAAAATCATTGCCATTGGCAAAACAAAGAAATCCATTATAAGGTCCTCGACCACTGTACTTACTCATCTGGAGTTAAGAAGGCAGCAGCAAAAAGCAGGACTAACTCATTCACTCTTCCTTCCGCAACTCTTCAATTAGAAGCAAGGGACTCAGCTAAGCCGTCCCTGAGTAATACCTGGGAAGAGTCAAATGTCCCATAACATTAGCTGCCTTCTATACTTTCTAAAATAAATACAAAATACATAAAAATAATAGTGCACATTCTTGTTGAACTTTTATCTCCTCATTCTGAGTTTTAGGGGGTAAAAAGAACCAGGATAAGTTTCCATGAATATACTGAATAAAAAAAAATCAAGGCTCATTGCAACTAGATAATTTACCCAAAGCTGTAGAGTTGCATAACACTGGTGACTTCATGACTTGGTCTTTTTCCACAGATGTTTTTGTTCCAGAACACTCTCCTCCTTTTAAATTCTCATCACTCCTCTGCTCTCCACCTTAATTCTTTCTGGACAGAGCAGAGTATTAGAGGGAAGCACAAAACTGAGAAATGTATGATGCCTCCAGGGATTTCCATGACTCACGAACATAACTGGCTGCATCCTCTGGGAAACAGTCAGCAAGTGATGTGGGAAGACATTCTCCTTCCTCTGAACCGACTGGATGTAACAGTCTCTGACTGACATTCTCAGATTCCCATGAGAAGATTTAAAAGCTCTGCGTCCATCCAGTAGGAACTCTGAGCAGACAGACTGCTTTATCTTCTCCAAGGAAATGGGAGCTCTTATCGCGAAAGAAATGTGTTTTCTAAGAAACACAACTGAGACAGAGAAGGGAAACATTGCCAATGATACCAACACCTATAGAATCCAGGCATACCTCTGGACCAAGCACACTAAATTCTATTTCTTGAATCTGCTAGGGTAAATGGTTGTTGATTTAATACTAAACTGTTTTTAACAGTCTTAACTAAAATTTAATACAAATCATCCTGTATTGTAATATATTTGCTCTTTACATTGAGTCAGTTATAACGATACATGTTCTCCAGATGAGTCTGGAGACTGCAGAACAATGCCAATGATAATCATGTTTATTGTTCCCAGACTTGCCTATGGTATAGTAATACAAACTCTCACTGTTGGAGAACAGTGATATCAATACTACTATTAAGTTTATGTAGCATGGATAATTTATTAATTCGTCTGATATTGTCATTAATACCAGAACTACACTGCTTGTTGGCAAAAGAGAAGAGTCTGACAATTTCATTTTTTTGTTGTTATTTTTTTGAGACAAGATTTCTCTGTGTAACAGCCCTAGCTTTCCTGAAACTAGCTCTATAACCCAGCTGGCCTTGAACTCACAGATTTCTGCCTGCCTCTGCCTCCTAAGTGGTAATATTAATAGTGTGCGGTATCACTGCCTGACCAGTTTCATTCTTAAAAGATAACTGACTTTGACTTGGTTCTCATAACAATGTCAATTTCGCTTTTTAATTATGCAAGATTCTGCACTACATATAACACATAGAAATTTTGAAAGATATTTCAATTTAGAAAGAAAGACAGGAGTATCCCTAGAGAAGTATATACAATAAAATTTAAAAATTGAGAGAGTGGTCAATTATTTATGAAGACAAAAGCTACCAAAAAAAAAGTACAATGAATGTCAGGGGCTAGCAGAATATTGAGTAAGAGCAATAGGTGCCTGTGTAGTATGATGGTTCTCAAACCCCTCTCCTAGCCAGTGGTTGATTCAGAGGCTGCAGACACACACACTTATTTAGCCACTGGGCCAGTTGGGAATAAGATTGGTTTCACTGGGTGAGTTTTCTTTAGGGCTGTTGCATTCAGTTCTACCCTTGCATTACATAAACTGAGGTTAGGAATCTAGTACAGAATGTGACTAGCCAACTCTTACGTTTTACAGGATTTCACAATAAGATAATTAAAAGTGTGTTCAAGGCCAGACACTGGGGAGGTAGTATTCTGACTAGCCTCAATGGAGACAATGACCAAAACTATTACTACTCCCACTGCACATTCAAATAAAAGTATTTTGGTGTCTTGCCTGTAGCCCTAGATAAATATGATTTCAGTCAAATGATCAAGAAGCACAAAAAAAATGCTTGTGTGCTAGACCTTTGATCCCTGACCTCTAGGGGCCAGTGAAGCTTGCCTAACATCCCATAAAACATTAACAAACATCAGTGCCACATTTTCCTCACCAAAGATATAATGAGCTACACACTGGGTAGTTGATAACAAATGAACCACAATCCTTGTCTTCAAGAATTATACAGTTCAAGAACAACAGCAAAAAAATGGTACTCATATAACACATAGTGTCAACTAACAGTGATTCCTGGGGATGGCAAAATGACTCAGACCTCAAAGGTTCATGAGGTCTGATCTTCCTCAAGCTTTCCAGGACATCTCCACTTTCACACAAGAACTGCTACATTCAGGGACACCACTGAATTTTAGGAAACTTTAAATAGCATGTCCTGCTACTTTAAACCTTCATAGTATTGGGTCTTTCACACATTAATAACTGAAGAGGCAGCAATGGATATCTTCATGTTCTTGTCCAGTTGACAGCTTTCTT
Source organism: Ondatra zibethicus (assembly GCA_004026605.1). Taxonomy (NCBI): domain Eukaryota; kingdom Metazoa; phylum Chordata; class Mammalia; order Rodentia; family Cricetidae; genus Ondatra; species Ondatra zibethicus. Next base: position 85,715 of record PVIU01003476.1, read on the forward strand.
TTCTCTCTGGCCTCAGTTTTCCTCTGGATTACATGTCTTCTAGTCAAAACTAAGTCAGATGTCATTGGGACCACCTTTTGGCCTCCAATCCCATGATAAGACGTTGTGACAGCTCTCCAAGGACTAGATGTATTTACAGGGTATCCATTTCAAAGACTGGCTAGTTGCTCCACAGGCTGCACAAAGTGCACTCTCATCATAAATGGGAAACACTCTGGCTGTTCCCAGGCCACAAAGCATGACCAAGTTGATTAGGACTCATAATTCACACTCAAGATACCTGAGCTTGATCCTCTGAGAAACAGCTGCCCTATAAAAGCAGAATAGAGGGTGTATATCACATGGTTCAGGCAGCCGTGGTCACAGCTCTACAGCCACAGTAAAATGGCCTCTGACATGCCTGGTCAGGGTTATGCTGGAAATGAAACCATAAGAGTGGGAAATCGCCTTTATTTATTGCAAACACGTACACCCAAACATCAAATCAAACCCCAGCCTATACAGTTCACAGTGTCTGAAGTGCTAAAGAGGGAAAATACCTCAGTACACAAGTGATCTGCTCCCACAAGCTGGCCCTGGACATCCCCTTGCCGGTCATATCTATATTTCAAGTGATGAAGTAACCAGTGCTCTACACTGACACACACCATGGGGGGTGAAGGGTCACACCAATGCGCATTAGAGATGTGGTGGTTTGAGAAAGGAAATGTTGCTTTTAAACAGAATAAAAGAAGAAAATGCATTAGGATGAATGTTAAAGAAGCCTCTTCTAGTCATGTGTAACACTGGGAGAGATGCTGTGGGAAAGAATCTGTGTTGTGGCTTAAGGGAGTGTCTCCTTCTGTAGGAACCAGGCATCCACAGATGAGTCCCCAAAGAGAATAAGTCTCATCTTGGATTCTACATGTTTTGGCACTTCTCAAAATCAGCACTTCACAGCATAAAGTTAGTGGCACTATTTGGGGGGTTGCCCAAAGTAACTCTGAATTCTAACTCAGCTGCTTCATCCCTTCATGTTGCCATCCAACATGTATTTCTAAGTGGTCACTATGTACCTACAGATGCAGGAAATAGCGAATGAAACAGCTCTTCCTAGGCTCATCCCTGTGGGTTTAGAGAGCAAGAATGTTAATATAGCTCAAAAGCTGAGTTGGGCTGTGCTGAGAGGTGGCACACAAGATGATTACAAAAGGGAAGAATTCCTAGAGCTGAGGCCCTCTAAGGTCAGGCCTAAAAAAGCAAAATATAGATGCATATTTGGGGAGTTGAAATTGAGAATAAAAAAACACACACACATTTTTTTAAAAAACAGTAAGGAGAAATATAGAGGGTTGGAAGTTTGTATGAAAATGAAAAGGACCTTGAAAGGAAGAATTCTGGGACAGAGTTCTTATAGGGAAGGAAAGTGATTTATTTTTGTTCAGAAAATGGCAATGTAAATTTTAAAAATATTTTACTAATAAGATGATGTTGAATCAATTTAAGCTATTTAAATCTCCCCTGAAATTCAGTTTTCAGCATGGATAAAACTATCTACAAAAATATGAAATAAAATAAAAACTTCTGGTCTTCTTATATAAACTAAACAATTATATATAATTATGTGTGTATATATATATACATATATGATTATCCAACATTCATTAACTAACTTTCCATTAACTTGAGTTTTCCCTTCCTGTATGAGTTCAGATACTTCCTGCTATGAAATGTTTGAAGTTATGAAACATCACTTATAAAATCAGGTAACCCTGATTAACTCATGATTTTGGCTCTTAAAGAGTTGGAGACATCCATTTGTTTGACCAGTAGTGCATGCAGTCTAATTGAGAGCATTTTTAATGCTATTATCTGGGTTGGCCATTGGAATACGAAGACAAAAATAGCAGCAGCTTGGTGATTCATTTAGAAATGAAATGGCAGTTTAAATTAAGTATTCAGCAATTTACAGTGGTTCAGTGTGGTTGGGGATTTGTGGCAGCCACTACCAGTAACCATCAAGTATTGAAACTCCTTTCTATATAAAATTAATACTAGCGTTGGATAACCATAATACTCTGTTTCATGGCCAAGGCATTGTACATCAAAAATGGATTTAGTTTGAGAAAATTTGTCACCATGTGTTCCTTGTCTCTTAGTTATAACAAAAGCAGTTTAGGGAATGTTGAAGTGTTACTTGGCCTCACTGCTCCATAGAATAAGGTCCATCATGGCAGGGAAGGCATGGAGTCAAGAGACTGATGCAGTTGTTCACACAGTGTCCAGTTAGGAAGCGGAGCTACAGATGCCAATGCTCAGCTTACTTCCCCTGCCCCGCCCCTTTTATTTTAGTTCAGGACCCCAGCCCAGGGAAAAGTACTGCCTTCTCACCACAGTAATTAACCTAACCTGGAAATCCCCACAGGCGTGCCCAGAAGTTTGTCTCCTGTGTGATTTAGACTCTGTCAAGGTGAAAATATTAACTTTCTCACTTGCCTGTAACAATTACATGTAAAACTTCTTTAGAGCTAAAGATATAATATTCCGAGTTCTATCCAAGGAAGTGTAAACCCAGATGAAAACTCTTGTCAACAACTCTTTTTTAAAAAACTATAAAAGTGATCTAATTCCTTTCTCCACCCTAAAACCTGGAAATATATATGGCGATATGAAGCTTACAAGCTAGGAAAATCAAGTGCTATTTTTAAATGAGTAATAACCTAGAAGCACAGTAGAAATAAACAGGATCCGAGTGCTGGGATTAAAGGTGTGCACCACCACCTGGCATGGAACTTTGATTTATATCTAGCAAAACAAGAGAGAGACTGAGAGAGAAAACAGAGAGACTAAGAGAGAAAATTTCCACTCATTTGGCAATATGACCAATAGCTTTTGTCAGTTGTTAAAGGATACATGGCCCTAAAACACATCATATGCCATTGTTTTTTAATACAAAGAAGTTTCCTGACCTAGGAAGCAAAAACTCATCTGGAAATCAAATTATGAATATAACCCTGAGTTTCTAGACAGTGTCAATCAAAACCAAATCAAAAAACATTCTCTGTTCTTCAAGAACTTAGATTCTCATACAAGGTAAGAGTAGGTACCTCTGGCCAGGAAGTGAGGGTGCACACCTTCAAACTTAGCATTCAGGAGGCAGAGGCAGGTGGATCTCCATGAGTTTGAGGCAAGCTTGGTCTACAGAGCTAGTTCCATGACAGCTAGGGTGTTACACAGGAAACCCTGTCTTGAGGGAAAGAAAAAAAGGACTATGTACATCAATTAAAACACCTTGGTCTATGAGCTGTGGAGATGGTGCAGTGCATAATGTGTCCACTGCACAAGTATGCGGACTTAAGCTCAGACGCCCAGAATCCATGCAAAACCTAAAACTATGGCACTCATTAGTAACTACGGTGTTGCAGGAGTGGGGAGGAGTAAGGTGGTGACCCCTGAGCCCTCAGAGTTTGCTGAACAGTCGGTCCAGCTAATACAATGAGTTTCAAAAAATTAAGACAGGAGGGAAAAAAAGGAAGATACCCTATCAACTTCTGGCCTCCACAAAGAAGCATGCACACATACACATGCACATACACATACATACAAATACATGCAAACACACACATACATGTGCGCACACATACTGTTGTGCATATAAGAACAATACATATAACATAATATATATAACATAAAAATATAATATATATATATAACATAAAAACTAGATGAATGAATGAAATAGTTAGACAATGGTCATGAAAAACATAATTAAAGAGGTATTTTTGATTCGGAGATCAGAGATGTGAGTCATATACAAAGTGGTCTCAAAAGCTTCTAAAGAGAAGCCTGCTTCTGATAGACAGAGGACAGAAACAGCATTCCAGTCACAGAGTTGGCACTTTGTTTAAAACAAACAAAATCATAAATGAAAAAGACACACAATTTCAGAGGAACTTTTCATCCATTCCAAAAATCTTCATATTTTGAGATAGAAGATTATGAAGTTATTAGGACCCTGGAAGTTTCCATGGAATGCTGTACCCTGCAGAATTTCAGTTGACTTCAGGCAGCAACAACCATAGCTGCAGAATGTAGTTAAATCAATATGTCTGACGTAAAACTTTTCCTGAAGTAAAATCATACTTTTTCGTTCCTGCTGTCCATTGAGAACTTTCCACATGTAAAAATCTTGTGCTAAGCACTTTAAAGTGACCCTTTAAAATCTTTCAAAATGAGGTTTCATTATTTAAATTTTTAGAGTTTATCCATGTCACCCCTGCTCCCTGTATAGGGAAAGTAGCTAAAATAGTCAGCTACTGAGTGTTAGAAATGGAACTATGCCATAGTTCCATGCAAGTTAACTTTAGCTATGACATCAGCTATAATCTTTAGAAGAATAAACTACTTTAAATAAATGAACAATAACAGATTAAAGAGGTGTAAATGATAGTTATTAAGAATTATTTCTAACTAGCTTCACAAGCTGAGCCATTTTGTGCTTTTGTTTTTTGTTTTGTTTTTCTGTTTTGTTTTGCTTTCGAGACAGGGTTTCTCTGTAGCTTTGGAGCCTGTCCTGGAACTAGCTCTTGTAGACCAGGCTGGCCTCGAACTCACAGAGATCTGCCTGCCTCTGCTTCCAAGTGCTGAGATTAAAGGCAGGCACCACCACCGCCCATCCTTATTTGCTTTTCACAGCCTTTCTTTTGGTCAGAGTGCAGATAATATACTAGCACATAAGGAATAAAATTACTTTATTAGGGACTATTGGTCCTAGGAGTCCCTCTGTAACAAAAACAACATAGTTTAACATAGAATACATTGACTCCAATGCAATGAAGAACAACTTGAATCCAGGCCTCCATCCTGAGAAACCCATAACCTCTATTTAAGCCATAGTTGTGATATCTTCAGAACAGAGATTTTAATGAACACTTCAGAGGGCTGTTATGATCCGAAAAAATAGAAGTGATTAAAGCATTGCCATAGGCATCCAATGTGTGAGAAATAATACCAATTCTGACTCTTTTTTAATTTGTTTCCTAAATATTTGAAGAAATAAAGATGGCAAGAAAGAAAAAATATTTAAAAAGTGTTTTATAAAATGGCTTTCTGTCGATACAGGAGTGTTATTTTAATCTTACTGAATGCTGAGGTTACAATTTTGTTATTATTCTTCAAGACAGCATTCTGGAAATTAGGGAAATGACAATACTGCAGTGTAGTTCACATTCTCAGATCCTTAACTGTGGGTTATTGCTTAGTCTATACTTTCTACGGTAATGGTCAAGACTTGTTTTGTTCTGAAATAGAGAAAACCCAATTCAAACTGCCAAGATAGAGGAAATTTAATTTTCTTCAAATAATTTAAAAATCCAAAAGGGAGATAGATTTAGGGTTTTTGCTCTATCCAGAGATGACTGGCTACACATATACTCTGTGTAGTAGTTTCCACAGTCAAATTATTCAATGTGTCAATCCCTGTTCACGGTGACCACTGTGTGTATTTGTCTGTGTGTCTGTATGTGTCTGTGTCTCTGAGTATCTCTGTGTTTAGATATAATATGGATATACAAGATTTGGTACCACTAAGTTTCAAGTAAACAGTACATTATTTTAACTATCATCTGTATATTAGATGCACAAGACTTATAGATCTGCTAACTGGAAATCTTGGATGATTTGACCAACACCTTTCCACTTCTATTCTTCTTTCATAGTAACCATCATTATCTCTTCTTATTAACTTGAAATTTTTAGATTCTATATCTAAAGGAGATGAGCTAATACTTGTCTTTCCATGTTCTTTTACTCAGCTCAATATCCTTTGGGGCCATCCATGTTTTTATATACAGTAGGATTTCCTTCTTTTATAAAACTGAATAATATTCCTCTATGTGTTTCTTATTCCACTCTTCTGCAGATTTCCTTTGAACACTGTGATTTGACATATCTGTGCTTTTATTAAAAAAGCTTCAATGAATGTGTGGGTAGTGTTAGATATGGATTTTATCTCCTCTGAATATATACCAGCATGTAGTAATATTTCATTTGCATTTTAATAAATAAAGTTTGCCTGATGTTCAGAGAGTAAAGCAGCTACACTGGTCAGCCTTACAGACCAGGCAGTGGTGACACACATATTCCCAGTAGCCACAGTAGTTTGCCATAGAAACCAGGCAGTAGTAATGCACACCTTTAATTCCATCACTAGAGAAGAATATAATATGGAAGGAGACAGCTATTAGACACAGTCTCATTCTGTGATTCTTGAAGGCAGGATCTCTTTTTCAAACTAAGGTAGAGGTAAAGGACAGTAACTGACTGGTTTGCTTTTCTGACCTTCAGGTTGAACCCAAATTTCTATCTATGTTTTTTTTTTAATTAAACGTGCTACACCAGAAAACGAGATCCCTATTTCTAAGGTTCTTTCGTAGCTGCTATATTCTTCTCTACAGTGGTTATATTTACTGTGCATCATCACCAATGATGCACAGGTGTTCCCTTTTCGTTCTACACCCTTTTTGTGTAGTTGGCTTGATTGAGAGGCCAATGTACATGGATGTGTGTTTCTGTGCGTTCTGTGCCCCTCTCTTTTCTCCAGTGAGCTCAACTTCGTCTAAAAGTAAATAAACTCCTTGTGAAATGCTTGTAGGAATTTTAAAATTCACATTAAAATCCATCTTCCAGTAGAGAAGAGTGGACTGCAGGAGAGAAAAGGCAAGAAGATTTCTTTCCCAGGGACCCTTATGAAATCCTCTTCTTAGTCTAATTGGTTTAAGCTGAGTTATTCATGCCCGGTTGGGACCCAGATTATATGCATCGAAATCCCAAAAGCTGGTTCATTTATGCTGTTTTACCTGAATTACAGGTATTATCTGTCAATGATTGATTCAGACCAATCAGAACTTCCCCCAGAGAGTTTAAGTGCACATAACTTTTCAAATAGTAAAGGGAATTGAGAAATGTCTGTGTTCAAAGATTGTTTAGAAGAAAAAAGGAAAGTGATTGATTGAAAAAATGACAAAATCTCATTCAACAGACCGACATTCCCATGAATATGGATAAACAGTAGCTATTCAAACATTAATGGAGATTTGGTCTAATTATGGAGGTAAATACAAGATTTATCTTGGTAACTATTAGTAAAATAGTAACTGTTTAGTTACTATTAGTAAAATAGTTACTAAGTTATTAAAAATAAAACAGAATCCTATCCTTCAGGCATAATTTCTATGTTCATGTAAATATTCTATAGGCATTGTCAGATATATATCTTAGTGTATATAATACACATAACTATTTTTTAAAAATGAAATCTCACATCAAATTTTTTCTGTGTTCTTTTTTTCTACTTATTAATGAATAATTTCTACATTCCTGAAGTTATCAGTCCCTGTCATGTATTCTTATGATTATATTAAAATATAAGTTATAATAGATATATTAATACATACTGTGAATATATAACTTGCTTAAGCATTTATCATCACAATTATTATTTAGTAGTAGTAATTTTATCTCTTTTAAATACTTCTTCAGAGAACTTGAACTTCATCATCTGAATTCTCAGCCAGAGTTTGAGCCAGACAAATGTGCGCTAACACGGTGACTTCATCACTTACCACTGTGAGACCAACCAAGTTGTTTATCTTCTTCAACCTCAATTCCCTTGGGGTGGTAACCATTCTTTCAACAGAGAGTCTGGCACATCAAAGAAACTCAGCAGTTACCTCCACCACTACCACCACCATCCATCACAGTAGTGAGTCCCTATGTGACAAGACGAAAAAAGAGCCTGCCCAAAGCCAGTCTTGTTCTGAGAAGAGTGTTGGAATTACTGACTTAACCAGCTTCCTCATAGGAGGTATGGTTTTCATTGTCCAAACTGATCTTCATGAAAATAAAAATACAGATAAGCTACAGAGTAGAATTGACAGTCTTGCCCCATAAAAATTTCCAACCATTTAAAAGCATTATAAAACATCTTTTCTAAAGATCATGGTGATACTATTTAATACTTAAAAGTTATATTTCCAAAACTAGAAATTTCCTATCCTCAAGAATTAAAAATTAACCCTGAAGCTAACACTGTGCCCAACTTCTATAGAGACTGTGAGTACCTGTGCATAGTGTTACAACTAAGTTGGTCGAAATCCTAAGAATTATTTTCTTAGTGTCCCTGCCAAGAACATGAAGACAATTACTGAAAGGAGTCAATGGGCAGAAGATCTCAAAAGGAAAGCAAATGGAGTTCTTAGAATCAATGAAAGGCAAAGATCTCAAACCTAGACCAGAGTTCCTCAGTGTTGACATTACTGGCTTTTGCCATAGGATCATCCTCTGGGTATCTGTTCTATGCTTTATAGAACATTTAGTAGCACCCAGGACTATACTTACCATATGCAACCCTTGTTCCTCTGTGACAATCAAAATCACCATGTGATGTCCCAGATGATCTAAAAATCAACCTGAATTGAAAGCCACTCATCTAGTCTGATATGAACACACAATGGTGATTCTGTCTCTCTCTCTCTCTCTCTCTCTCTCTCTCTCTCTCTCTCTCTCTCTCTCTCTCTTTGTATATGCAGGTGATATAGAGCAAGCACTAAGATTATTGCAGTAAAAGCTACCCACCCTTCTCTCCCAGACTATAACCAAAATGGTCCATGTAAATCAAGACAGAGCAGAAGAGCTGATCCTGCCCCTCCCCCCACCAACTTGTGTACCATCTACAGCAATCAGGAAACCTGTGCAAAAGAGTAGAGCTCTTCCTGCTGGTGTTAGTGTGGATGTCCTGAATCTAAGAACTATAGCACAATTAATTAAAACTCAGAGACAGAAATTTGGGCTCAACCTGAAGGTCAGAAAAACAAAACAACCAGGCCCTGGCTCTTACGTCTACCTCAGTCTGAAATGGCCATCCTGCCTGCAGGAATTTCAGAATGAGACTGTGTCTGAGAGCTTTCTCCTCCCATTTTCCAGTACTCTCTAGTGCTGGGATTAAAGGCGTGCACCACTACCTCCCAGTTTCTATGGCAAACTAGTGTACCTACTGGGATTAAAGGTGTGTGTCACTACTGCCTGTTCTGTAAGACTGATCAGTGTGGCTGTTTTACTCTCTGATCTTCAGGCAAGCTTAATTTATTTAAATACAAATGAAATCCCACTACAAAGAACAAGAGAGCAGGAGAACTGGCCCGCTCCTTTTTGTAGACTGCACTGGGTAAGCTAGCTGCGGCACTGCTAAATAGCTTGCCTGGGTAGGGACGGAGAGGGAAAGGTGGTGGGCTGACCAAACCAACTACCATCTCTGCCCAGAACAAGGGCTATGAGTTGGCCCACCCCAACATCCAGCACTTCTAAGAACTGTTGGAGCATGTGGGGGGAGCAAACCTACAGATCCAAAACAGCGGGGTCTCGACAACAGAGAACAACAACAGGATATCCAAGAGGAGCCCCAGTGAGAGCCCGTTATAGGTGACATAGCAGAAGCCAAAGACCATTGGCTCCTGGCAATGAACACTAGCCAGTAAAGATGAGTGGACTAAATGGGTAAACTGAGTATGGCTCAATGGGCCACAGTTTCCACAATGAGATTCCTCTCTCTCTCTCTCTTTCTCATTGTCTTGTTTTGTTTCTTTGTTTTGTTTTTTGGCGTTTTCTTTTTAATTTGGCTTTGCTGCAAGGGTGTTACAAGGGCAGAGGGCAGATGTGGAGGAATGGGCAGATAGGTCAGACGAGAGTGCATGACGTGAAATCCACAAAGAATCAATAAAAGTAAAAAAAAAAGACACAGAAAATGAAAACACTTTTATTAAATTAATTACTTTCAAGTTTTCTGATAAAAAGTCAATGCTGTCAATATGATACTCTCTAATTCACCTCAAATAACTTCATTTTATGTCTTCAATTACAGCCTCTACTAGGATCCATTCCTGACTAACTGTCCTCCTAAAATAAACTACAATAAGCTAACACTTCAACTTCAAAGCCAAAGAAGTGAAAGGAAGAGAGGAGAAAATGGACCCACAACCATGTTAGACATCAGTACAGATGACAGAGATTCCAGAGAATAAAATCCCATTGTGACAGGAAGGACAGTATCATGAGTTAAACTGCAACCTCCCAAATTTGTGGTTTCAAGCTGTAAACCCCAGCACTTCAACATATGGTCCTATTTGATAGAAGAAAATTCAAGCATACAATTTTTTTTAAATGAGATCAGCAAATCCGAGTGCAGATATGCTTTCTGAGGTGGGGGGAGGGTTGCATCATCTTCCAAGATGGAGGGGTTGCATCATCTGAGGAGTGAGGAAATAAAAGAAACTAGATCAGGTGGGCAGCAGCGAATCTTTATTCACACCACCTCCTGAGAGAGCCAACCCTGTCAAGACCTCTCATGGATTTTGAGCCTCCCAAATGACTAGAAAATGAAGTTCTATTGTTTAGGGCACTCAACCAGTGATACTTTGACAGAGATCTCTTAACAAATCCAGGTGGTCATAAAGAGAACAAAGACAGTATTACCAGGTGAGCATCTCTAAGTGAAGCTGAATAGAGGGTCTGGTCCAAGTTCCTACTGCCTGCAATTTGATATGAATGCAAATAAAAATGCCCAAGTCAAAACTAATAAATATCTATTTCTATGTTTTTCTAGAATTAGTATCTTAGTAACGCAAATTTTATTTGCTAATGAGCACAATTACCACCTGTTCCACTAGCAGGGTTTTTTTTTTTTTAAATTGCTCTGACTAATACAGAATACCTTGTCTGAATATTGTGAATTCCAGAATTCTATGTCTCCTTTTCCAGGGACCAAAAGTTTAAACTGGGCTGGAGATATGGCTCAGTGGTTATGAGCACTGGTTGCTTGTTCAGAGAAACTAAGCTCAACTTCCAGTACCCCACATGGTAGCTTTACAAAAATCTGTAACCCCAGTATCAGGGAATCTGGTGCCCTCTTTCTACCTCTGGAAATTACATGAATGTAGCACAAATAATAAAATCCCAGAGACAGATACTGGAGTTCAAGAGAAGATCAGAAAAGCAAAGCACTCTGATATCCAGGCAAGCTTTATTTCTTAAAACACAAATAAAATATCACTATACATGAATGTGATACTCAGACTCAAACACATAAAACAATAAAATAATTAAGTTAAAATTAAGTTCCAAATTGGTTACCTCCAGGGGAGAAACCAGGTAGATTTATCATTACAACAAACCAAGTTAGGGCAGGACATACAAATAACATTATATAGACTGCTAAGTGTGTGTGTGTGTGTGTGTGTGTGTGTGTGTGTGTGTGTGTGTGTATTATATAATAAATAGAGGCCATGAATTTGAAGAAAGCGAGGTAGATACATGGGCAGAACTGGAGGAGAGAAGAGAAAGGGGAAATGATGCAATTCTATTTTATTTTTTAAAAATATTTTTAAAAAAGAGATTTAGAGTGGGGATATTATTCTCTCTCTAATTTTCTAGGTCTGACCAACTTTCATGTCATAGTCTGAAAAATGCCTTTATATGCAAAGACATTAATCAACCCAGAAAGCCATATAGGGACATGTTGCCATTTCACGTGAGGGCAAACTGAAACCATGAAGAAAATCATGTGATTTTCTTCATACAAGTGAAACACCCATTTGAAAAGGCTTCACTAGAATATTTACATCATTGGAAAATACTCCAACACTTTTAGATACAAGGTTCTCCCTTTTAATTCTCCTAGGACAAAAGATGCTAGACTTACTGTTGTACATTCTGGGGACACCAGCCAGGTTTGAGGTTTGGTTCCAACTACAAAATCTTAATTCCCACTATGGTCTTGGGGCTTCATGAGCCTCCTATTAACTTACCAGACTTGAGTCATAATTCTGGATGATCTTACATGGGATCTTTGAGTCAAGAGATCCTCATAAAAGTTGTTCTGGGAAGTTGGGTGCTAAGGCCAGGGTTTTACACAATTGAACATCTTACAGAGTTCAGATAAATACTACCAAATTGTTACTTCCCTACAGCCTCCTGCCTGAGGGTTTGAGCATAGAAAGATGTTTTCTCACTGAGGTATGATCATTTTTGTATCTCTGTGTGTCTTTGCCAAAAACACTCAGGAAACCTGCCCATAATGTAGAGTTATAGTCTGTTTTCTTCAGCACATAAAATATTAATCCTGGGAATGATGGCAGAGTTCCCTGCTGCAGTATTGTTTCTCTAAGAACATTGAGATGTGGAGGTGAGATGTAGTTTTCCCAGTGCCAAATAAGGGCTAGCAGTAAGATGAATACTGAAATCATCTCTTAATCCCTAATTCAGCACCCTTCCTAACATGCTGATCTGCACCTATTGATCCAAATGTTTCTAATACATTATAATTGATTGCCAATTCCATTTTCATGGATGAAAGCAATAGCCATCAATGGCTGTGATTTGCCTAGTTGGTTGAAACCATAAACTGATCCAAGACATCACTCTCTATTGTCTGTAGTGGTGCGTATTTCTTTAACAATAATTATTAAATTATTGGATCATTCCACTAGTATTTGTAAATGAAGGAAGGCTGTGCCTCTGAGTCATGTTTATCCATTATAGAGCTTATACAATATGACATCAAAGGTAGTGTCTCTATCTTCTTGGAGTGAAACCATATCCCTAGAAAGAAACCATATGGACAGACAGAGATGTCTCACTGAGTGCATATGGCCAGATACACCTCCCACTACCAAAGTGGGAGCAGGAAGTATATGAGAGATCACAGTCTAGGGAATGATTATTACAGCTTTTTCCAAGATCCAATAGTTTTTCTCCAATAGGTATGGAAAATGTACAGACACTGTACATGGCTAACCATCAGTAGTTAAAAGGTTGATTTCACTGATGGATTATCTGTGGCCCTTTAAATACAAATATTCATTGCTGTTTTGAAAATTTGCTGTGATGTCCATTTTGGCTGCTTGACATATGATCTCCTCTGTATTAGGGACTTCAAATTAATCTTATCAATTCTTTTTTGTTAATGTTTTCATGCTTACTTTGATTTAACACACAGAAAATTATTTTAAGTGAGGTTCATTTTATATGAAGATCATAAATCTGAAACATAGTTAGGTAAGCTTTGACAAATAAAGCAACTCACCAAAGATCATCCAAAACAAGATGCTTAGAACTTTTATCACTTCAGGAAGTTTATTACATATCTTTGGGTAAATCTAATTTAATGATGGTAAGCACCCACAGTTCTGATGCCTATAATTACTGAGCCATTTGTCTTGTTGTTAGACTTACAATAAGTGAAATTATACATCATTTATGAATATTTTTCTAAGTTTGTTTGATAAATATGCCTTCAGAATTAACTCATTGTCATGTGTGTAAGTAGCTCACTCCCTTTTTATTATTGAGAAGTGTTGCACTGTATGGAGATGGCATGGTTCATTTATTCACTTTTTGACTGACATTTAAGTTATTTCTATTAGAAATACAACTACTGAAATATTCATGTGCAAGTCTTTTGGGGACATAAATTTCCTGTTATCTTATGGAAATATCTGAAAATGAAATTTGACCTTTTAATTTTAGATATTCTAATGTATGTGCGATAGTATTAATCATGGTTTTAATTCACATTTCTCTGAAAACTAATAGTGTCTAGTGCTTTTGTAAATATTAATATGTATTTTTCTACATTCAGTTCTTTGTTCATTTTATCTGAGTGTGTCTATCATTATAAGATACACAAAATGTTTACAAAGGTAGCTTTTTTCATGAATAATTAACTTATCATTATGAAATGATCATTCTGTTCTTGCTCATATGCTATGCTGAAGTATTGGAGTGTGTATGTGTGTGTGGGGTGTGTGTGTGTGTGTGTGTGTGTGTGTATGTGTGTTAGACCAAATACAAATTTAGCCACCTAACACTTTTCTGATTCTGATTGATGCTAACACTATCTGTATGTGTATGTATGTATATACATTTGTGTGTGAGTGTATTAGATCAAATAAAAATTTAACCATCTAACACTTATTTGATTGATAATAATACGTGTGTGTGTGTGTGTGTGTGTGTGTGTGTGTGTTTGTATGTATTTAAAGAATTTTTTCCTTTTGGAAAATGTGGTTAGATGTTTATATTTTTTTATCCAATTTGACAAACTCTAACTTTTAAGAGCAGCTTTATCCCAGTCAACTTTATATGAATACTAACATATTTAAGTTTATATCTGTAGGCCTACTTCTTTTCTAACTGCTTTATGTGAGCTATGTTTCTCCTTCATCTCTCCTATATATACTTCTAAAATGGTCAGGCGACTCCAAGAAACTCCCCCAAAGAACATAGGCTATTGCCATTGTCCTTGCTTGTTTCCCCAGCTTGAGACATGACCCTAATGCTGAAGACAACAGCCATTTTGGACACAGAGGAAGTCAACTAGAATTGACCTGAAAGCTTCCTCCCTGCAATATAGTTTTTATAGTGTCTGAAGTTTTTATCCAAGTGCCAAAAATGAAAAGAAATCAGTGATCCTACCTATCTGTAAAGCTGATGAACCACAATAATCATCTGAATGGCAAGATGTAACCGAGCATGCAATAGTAGCACTTATACTTAGGGGAAAACTAACAGGACTGGAGACCTGCTCAATGAGAAGGAATTGATGCCTGCTAATATAAATCTTGCCAACAACCTAAGGCTGGTGAAGTCAATGATCTGGAGGAGAACCCATTAATGCCACTGCGGTGATTTGAATGAAAATGGCCCCCATAGCTCATAGGAGGCAGGCACTATTGGAAAGTGCGGCCTTGTTGGAAGAAGTGTGTCACTGGGGAGTAGACACTGGGGTTTCAGAAGCCCAACCCAGGCCCAGTGTCATTCTCTTTTGCTAATGTCTACTGGTCTAGGTGTAGAATTCACAGTTACTTCTCCAGCACCATTTCTGCCCATGTGTCACCATGCTTTCTTCTATGATACAATGGTTTAAACCTCTGAACTGTAAGCCAGCTCCAGTTAAATATTTTCTTTTATAAGAGTGGCCGTGGTCATGGCATATCTTCACAGCAACAGAACTCCTAACTAAGACTACCACTTTTCTAAATCAATTTCTAGCTGTATTCTAAATACCCACAGATCAGTACAGTACATCTCTCTCACCCATCAAACAAGCTTATTTTTGCAGCAGGCAAAGATCATTACGGAAAGCCTCAAGTACTTAAAACGTAGAAAACATCTGACTGTAGGGTACCCAACCCCAGTGTATACATCTACAGCCCAAATACCTAAGGTTCAGGGAACATCATAGAAGAGGGACCCAAAAGATTGTAAGAGCCAGAGGATCAAGATGCTTGCTACTAGATAGTGTTCACTATATATCACAAAGATTCCACACCCATGATATCTCAACAATATGGTTGTCTAAACAAGAACAGTGATACCACCGCTTGATGTGCCAATATGAATGGGGGACACCTCACAAGGCCCCACTCCTAGAGGAAGAGCTACAGGCAATCAATCACTTCTAAGTGAGGGAAAATCAGAATTCTCCAAAAATAAACCCCAAGTGGTCAGACTTAGACTCATATACATACAATCAATACTTAATACATTCTGCAGATTGTATCTCTGTGTGTACATGCACATGTGTGCATATGTGTATGTGTGTGTGTGTGTATGTGTAAAACAATAATAATTAAAGAAGAGGCTATGCATTTGAGAGAAATTGTGGAGAAACAGAAGGAGCTACAAGGGAAGTAGAGTGAGAAAATAATGTAAGTACAGCACTTGTACATGAAATTATCAAATAAAATTAATTTTTAAAGTTCCATTATGTCTTTTGGGGGCCTCTTAGCTTTCTCTCTTTCCAGTGTTCTCTCCATACACTGCATTCTTCCTGCGGATGCTTTCAAAGCGTTTCCCTTTGACACTGTACAGGAAATTTGGCTAGGATGCTTTTTCTAGTAGTTTTCTTTTATGTATTTGGGTATCATTGACCTCTCTAGATTTGTAGGTTTATAGGTTTTGTCAAATTTGGAATACATTTGGTAGTAATTTCCAAATAAATAGTTTTCTATCTTCCTATCTTTTGTCTTTCTCCTTTGATCAGCTCTGGTGATTCATAAATTAAGTTGCTTCAAATTGTCCTAACACTGCTTTTGTTTTTGTTAATTTTCTTCTCTATTACATTTGTTTTGTACCAAGTCATTCACATTTTGTGCCTTGGAATTTGCTGGGTTTATTTTTAACCCTTGAATGTTCTTTGCATACAGTATATTTTCTATTTTATACAATATTTTTATCCCAAGGAAATTAATTTGGACCCTGTAAATGTCTCTCATCTTCCTCCTCCACTTCTGGATACAGGGATTATGTTGATAAAAGTTTTTATGTCTTTGTTCAATAACCATGGCACCTGTGCCATCTCTGGGCTAGCTTCAGTCAACTGGATTTCTCCATACCACACATCATCTCTTTTGAATATCCATGGCTTATGAATATATTTTTTTTAATCTTTGACATCAGTCATTGTGAATCTTGCCTCAGCCAATGTTAGGAAGATTTGTGTTCAGTAAGTATTCTTTCACTTTGTTCTGGAACAGAGTTTAGTTTTGTCCTCCAGACTCTGCCTTTTAGGTTTTCTTGGGTAAAACCAAAGCATCTCTCGTGGGTTGCATGATTCTCAAAACTGACGTCATCCCATTCACTTGCCTTTATCCAGTGTTCTGCTAATCACGAGGCTTTCTAGTTTCACTGGTGGGAACTGCACCCATTCCAGCCTCATGTGTGGGTGAGATCCACTTATCTCTTAGTCCTTTGACTGGAATTTCCAGGCCCCCCACATATGAGCAGATCAGTCCTCAGCTGAATACTTAAGGGCAAAAATCTCTGTGGATTTCCTAAGTTCTGTCTTTATGTATATATTTGCTTTCCAGCCCTAAATTGTGAAGACTTTAGTGACCTAACCACTCACACCTTTCTTCAATGTAAGAATTTTGCTGGCTCTTCTAAATTTTTATTTTCTTCTACTGAAATTAAAATATAATTACATCACTTTTCCCTTGTATCTCTTTAACTCTTTTCCTGTACCCCAAGTCTCTCTCTCCCTCTCTCAAATTTGAGGCATATAGTTTCTTTTTCTTTAACTGTATTACATTTATGTGAATATAGTCATGATATATAAATATAATTGCTCAATCCTTATAATGTTACTTCTTTGTATATGATTTCAGGACTAACCACTGACTTGGTATTGGAAAACCAATTTGGAGTCCCTCCCCTGAAGATTGTTTTCTCTTAGCATCCTTAGTAGTCTGTAGTTCATGATCTAGGTTTGGGGGCTCATGAGACATCCCCCTCTTTTGCTAACTTATCTGTTAGTATTGCTCTTGCTCATGTCTTGTTCAGGCCTCCAAGTTGTTGAAGCTTCCTTGGTAATTTGAAGAGACACAATCTCACAGAAGACATTCTGTTCCCCTGGGGTTTACAAACTTCACCCTCCCTTTCCCACAGTATTTCCTGAGCCTCCTGTGGGGGAGTTTGTGTGGAAGATGCGCAAGTTATGGCTGAGAACCACATAATCATCTGGTCTCTGAACATTGCTCAGTGGTGTTTTTCTCTAGGTCTCTGTCTGTTGAAAGACATTTCCTTCTTGATAGGTGAGAGATATACTTCTCCGTGGGCATTGTTTCCTCCATTGGTCTATCCTGAACTGTCACTCAAAGAAGCAAGAAGAACCAATCACTAGGATTAACTTAAGTATGCCCTCCCCTTTCAAGGATCTCTTTCTTCTTTTAACTGGCGTCTTCTAAACCTTCTTCTTGGGTATTCTTTGCTTTTCCTTTTCTTATCTCTTTTTAATTTTATAGGCAAGGATTAAAAATGTTCTTAAGCCTCATCTGCGAAAGTAGTGTGAGTCCTGCTGATTTGCAGGAACATTTGTTTTGGATGTAATTTATTTGCCATATCTTTTAAAAATATATAAATTCTTATATAGACTACGATTTTATTTCTCTGTCAATGCCTTTAGGTAAGTAGAAGCCTGAAACTCCTCTGAAGTCTATCTTGGCAATTTTTTATTTTTATTTTTAGTTGGAAAATCATGATTGCAAATATTTGTAAGAAACAGTGTCCTAAAATGTTTGTAGTTTGCTTGCATTATGAAATGAATAAGGCTCAGTAGTTAATAAAGCCTTCCATGCTTACATTTTTGTAGTGGAAGTATTTAAATCCCCTCCTTTTGAAATGCACATTACTCTATCACAATTTTGAAATGTGAAATGCATAATTTATTGTAGTCTCTGTTATGTATGAAAGGTGTGACAGTTTACTAATGTTCCTTGCTTTTACCTAAGAGAAACTTCACACATTTTGATCAGAATTCCCCCTCCTACGGATGACCTCGCACCCCCAGCTTCTGGTAAAAAACAGCCTTTAGTCCTAAATTTTCAGGTTCCAGGTATAAATGGATTAGCAGTGGCCTTCCTTCTATACTAGCCCTAATTCGCTTAGCATAAATGTTCTCCAGGTTACTCTGTATTCAGCCACATTGTCCTGGATGCCCGGCACTCTACCCATTCTAAGGCTAAACAGTTCACGGTATATATACATCATGTTTTCATTTTCTTTGATATGATAATAGACACTTAGTTCACTTGCAAATCTTAGCATTCATGAACAGCGTTGCAGTAAACATGGGCAATGTTACTTTGGCATGTCAATTTAAGTTTCTTTTGAATGTATCCCCAGTAGAAAACTTTCTAGATCATATAATAATTCTATTTTCACTTTTCTCTGGAACCTCCACATTGTTGTGCATGATGAGAACTAATTTATATTCCCACCAATGGTTCACATAAACTCATTTTTCTTCACCTCCTCACTAACTCATTTTGTGTCTGCCTTCTTAATACTAGCCATCCTAAAAGGTGTGATGTGCTATCTCATACTTTTAATATGCATTTTCTTGTCTTGTGACTGGTGATATGAATATGTTTTACACTTATTGACTATAATTGTAGGTCTGCTTTTGAAAAGTTCCTCCTGAGGTTCTTCACTTGTTCTCTGTTTTTTGTTTTTGTTTGTTTTGATTGTTTAATTTGTTTACTCTTAAGTTATTAGTCCCTTATCACCAGTATGGTTTAAAGATAATCTTCTCTAAGTCTTCTCTTCACTCCATTTGTATCTTTTGTGTTTCTAGAAGCTTAGTTTCTGTTAATCCTACATATTTATTTTTCCATGTGTTATTTTCGGTGGGGGGTGGAGGCATGCCCAGAAACATTGGCTTAGATCAATGTTGTAGAGGAATCTGGCTGTGTGTGTGTGTGTGTGTGTGTGTGTGTGTGTGTGTGTGTGTGTGTGTGTGTGTGTGTGTGTTTTCAGTATCTTTAAAGTTCCGGGCCTTATATTCAAGTTTTACATCAATTTGCATTTACTTTTGTGTATGGTGTGGAATTAGAGTCTTAAGTCATTCTTCTCTTGTAGGTATCTAACTTTCCTAGATGAACTTGTGGATATGGTGGGCCTTTCTCCACTGTATATGATAGAAACTGTCAAAAAAATCAACTGCCAATAGGTGTATAAGGTTTACTTTTGGCTCTCAATCCTGTCCACCCGTCCCATCGCTATGTTTTGTTTTTTTTTAATGTAGTACATTGTTTTGATTTGTGAAACTTTCTAACAGGTTTTAAGTCAGGTACTACGAGTTCTCCTGTGTTTTTCATTTTGCTAACAACCATTTGACCGATTTAAATCTTTTGATTCAATAGAAATCTTGTGACTGGTATTATTTTGTTTGTCTTGCTTAAGAAAAGGAGTTACAAGACGATGCAGCCCTAAATTGCCTCATTCTTATAGGGTTTTTCTATGTCCACAAAAACAGGCATTGTAACTTTGTTAGCATCAACTCTGATGTCAAAGGCTTACAGCAGAGTTTCTGTAAGAGAGAAAAATCATGGTTATTTGTCTGCTTATGAATGTGACAGTATAATTCTATTTGAAGATGAATTCAAGAGGTCTCTGTACCTAGTAATGAAGCTAATAATTGGACTTCCATATGATAGTTCCTGGTCTTGTGAACTGACTCCAAAGTCAAATGTAAAATAAATGTTTTAATTAATCACTTCTTCAATTATACTCTATCTTGCAGAACCAATAAAGCAAGCTGTACAACAATTCTTTTTATTAAAGTTAGCTTTGTTCCAATTTGGATTTAGATTACATAGGTTAATAGGATTGATGCAATACTAAATTCTTACATTTAATATTTTACTAGTGCATATTCATAAGGATGTTTCTTGAAGGAGAAAGGATACATTGAGGGACTAACATTAATTGAGTCATAAGTTTCACATTTAATCTATATTGTATGTCTTTTGAGATATTATTCTCATTAAACAGAGAAGTAAAACGTAATTTGAGAGCCTAAGCAACCAAGACTTAAATTTACAGTTAATAAGAAAACTAGAAAAAGACACACAAGCTTCTTCTGTAAAGTACTTATAACCTTCAAAGAGCTTTGCATTTCATATAATGCTCAGATTAATTATATAGAGAAGTAACATATATATTAAAAGTTTACAGATGACAGCATGGAAGTGCACAGAATGGAAGCAACTTGTTTTTGACATCGACCCACTACCAAAAGATGTAAAAGGAACAAGTTTAATGACACCAGATTCACAGCGAGACAATTACTACAATATCATAACCCTCACTCACAGTAGAAAGCAAAGTTCCAAGATTTTACCTAAAATCCCTGAGCACCTATGTTGTTTCAGACAGCAACAGAAACCTTATGAGAATAGAGATGGATGTTCATTTCATAACTCAGAGAAAAAGGTGGCCATAGCATTAATCAGCCTCAATCAAAATAACGAATGCATTAAGATTGGGTAGGCAGAAATCTGCAACAATTCATCTGGTTGTTTGGTAAAACATCCTCTGCGTACACATTTTATTTCAATCATTATGAAAAAGTGAGATATATTTTAATTTTAATTCATCATGTGGTTCCTTTCTCACCATTTGTTCTATGTAAATAGACTAAAATTAAATATAGTTCTAATTATAAGCCAAGGACATAGATACCAGATAAAGCAATAAATAGATTGATCTTGTCTGGTTTTCTTGTCAGCTAATCCTTATTCATCTTTGCTGAACCCTTTAAGCAATATTATTCCACATAAAATCTAATGAGAGTAAAAGGGAAGACAATGTCAGTAACAATAGAGAGAAGTGTCATAGTCCCTAACACACACCAGGTTCCCAAAAATGCTTATGGAATGAATCAATATGGATATTTGACGAACATTCATAGAATTGAAATGTAGACCATCATGGGAGGTGGTGTGAGAAAAGGAATTCATCAAAGATAAATTCCACATTTCTTTCTTTTCAGATAAGAAATTCAGGAATATGGAATGATTATAGGAAAAAGATAATGAGTCTACTTTTTAAATTAATGTATTTGAAAGGTTTATGGGGCTTCCATGTGCGGATGTAGTAGATCACTGGGAGATGAATGGGTTTGGAGCACATGAAAGCTCTCTGGACTGGATATTTATGCAACACTATCATCTGTTTACATGCAAGAGATAAAAACTAAAGAGGTGAATAAGAGCCATTCATCATTTATAAAACGTGTAACAAAGTACTAGGTTACTTGCTGGGGTACAAAAAAAGAGTCAGAAGTTTTGGAGACAATTGGTATTTATATGAATAGCCCTAAATGAAATTAAATTTTACGTGTTAAAAAACTTAGTTAAAGTCAGAATTTCTTTTTGTTCTTTCAATATTTCAGTATTCATGGATTGGTTTTATCTTTCATGCCTTCATGCCTTCTTCCTCACAATTCAGAGAACACCTAATTCCTTACTACCTTACAAGGATATCCTGTTATCCATTTACCAAAATATATGTCCAGATTTAAATTGCCTTAAAAGACATGGCTAGTTGCCTGTCTGACATCTGTTTATATTCTACCCTACAAGAAGCCTTTTTATTGAGATTTTCAGCATTCCTCTCTCAGCCTCCACTCCCAAGAGTGACAACTCCTGATTAGGCTAAATGGGCAGCAATGACTAGAGATGATTTGATTATTAAGACTGGAATAAGAAATGGAACTGGCATCTTGTGGAAAAAGACCAGGAACGTTTCCAAATGTGAACTATAATGTACAAATAGTCTACAATAACCAGGAATTATTCAGGCCAAAGGTCAACATGTAAATATTCCATATCTTCCTGTTAAGAAACATCAACTTATAATTTCAATTAATTTAGAAAGGATATGTTGATACAAAAGTTACACTGAGGAATATATTGCAGTGGAAGCACAGTCATCAAGCTTTAGGACAGATATCAATTTCCTTACTTCCTAGTATAAGGGTCTCCTTTTAAGCAAGGAATACTTCCCAAGACTCCCAGCAGATGCATGGAACTAGAAGAAGTACCAAACCATAGTATCTCCATATGTATAGTTATTTCTGTGCATGCATACCCAAGCTAAATATCATATAGGTAAGGTAAGGAAATGGCAACAATAAATAAGTATATAATCATTATAAATATTTACAAGAAAGTATGGAAAGATCTCTTTGCATCAAATTGTCCTATGGTCCTGTACTCAGTCTTCTACATTTTGTTGAAATTTTACTGAAAGCAAACGATGTCTATGGGTTGGATAGATGGCTCAGTGGGCAAGAATGGTTGCCATGCTAATGTGAAGAACCAAATTTTAATCAACAACACCAACATGAACAAGCTTTGGCATGCAACTCAAGTGCTAGGATCCCAAGACAAGCTGAACCTAGGTATGAAATGATAAGCCAACCTAATCCAGGGTACAAGGTTCAGGCTCAAAGAGAGAGCCTGTCATGTTTTATGTTTTCAATTTATTAGATCTATAAAATATATCCTGATTATAGTCTTTCCCCTACCCCAACTTCTCCTAGATCCTCAGCTCCCCTACCGACCCAATGTCATGTTCTTTCACTGTCTTAAGAAAAAAAAAGCCATCAAGAGAAATATTCCTCCCGCCACAAATAAATAAATAAATATGGCGTCCAATTTGTGTTGGCCAAGGGCTCTTGAGCTTGAGGCTTGCCCTGGGGTCTATTTAACAAACCCACTGTCCCTCTAGTGAAGAAAAGCTTTTCATTCTCCCAGCAGCTATTAATTGCAGATGGGTTCTTGGCTAAGGATAAGACGTTGTGCCCACTTTCCCCTCTCTATGCTGGGACGTAGGCTTAAGCTTGCCCAAGTCTTGTGCATACTGTCACAGTCTCTGTGAGTTCACATGTGTGTCAACCCTGTTGTGTCTGGAAAACACTTGACAACATATACCTAACCTCTGCCTTTTACAGTCTTTCTGCTCCCTCTTCTGTGTAGATTCCAGAGCCTTGAGGAGAGGAGTATAATAAATTCCATTTATGGGTGAGTGTAGATGGAGACTGCTCATTTGTTTCCCGGCTGCTCTGACCTGAATAATCATACAGAAACTATATTAATTACAACACTGCTTGGCCAAAATCTTAGGCATATTCCTAGTTAGCTAAATTTCTATTATTCTTTGTATGGCCACAAGGCTTGTGGCTTACTGGGTGAGGTTCATGTGACTGTCTCCTTTGGCAGCTACATGGTATCTTCTTGACTCCACCTACTCTTTATATACATGTATATACATATATATATGTTCAGATTGCCCGCCTGGCTTTGCTTTGCTAATCCATTGACCAAAACAGTATTATTCATCAGCCAATAAAGAAGAACATCCCACATCATCTCCCCTTTTCTGTCTAATTAAAAGGAGAAAGTAGGTGGAGTCAGAGATACCATGTAGCTGCACCTACAGGTGAGTGCTCCATGGTCTCTTATTCTCTAAACGTTGTCCAGTTGTAGGTCTCTATGCTAATTACCATCTATTATTGGAAGCTACTCTCATGAGTATTCAGCCAGGACCAGGAATGGGTTACAATTCAGTTATTAGCCAAAGGAGTTTTATAAATCCCCACAATGCTGCATGGTTTTGACAATGTTATTGGTTAATCTCCAAACCTGACAGCAAAGCCCTATTGCTGAAAACAGCAAATAATTTATGACATCAAACATGGAAAAATCAAGCTGGTGAGATCCGATCTTAAGGGAATAAAGCAGAAAATGATAGAGGAGGGAATCCAAAGTTCTTCTATGTGCTCCATGAAAGCACATGCAAAGACATTTACAGCATGAGCGCACACACACAGAGATACACACAAACAAATATGTCCACAAACTGGAATGAAATGGGGTGAATGATCAAGAATTGCAATGACTCATCAGGCTGCTATGTTCCTGGAGATATTAAGCCAGGATGTTGTAAGATTTTTGTCACACTACCCAGGACAGAATGCCATTTCATATTTATGGGTTGTCTCTTATGCAATCCTCTATTTAATATTTTCAGTCTAGAGATATATAAAGTAGAATATGCTAAAATAATTACATAGAGGGGAGCACTTTTGAGATAAAGTTATATAAAAGCTGTGACCTTCATGTTGCAAGTCCCTCTTGCCTGTTCAGATCACCCATCTGGGAGAAAGACAGCTGCCACAAGGTGATACAGCTCTGTGGAATAAATTGCTGTAAAGGAACAGGCCAGAGAACAATTGCAATATTGAGCTTAGAAGCAAAAGTCTCCTGTGTTCTCTCTTAGATGAGACCACAGCTTTGGTTGACAACAGTAACTTCATGAGAGATGCTGGGTCTGAAAAGCCCAACTAAGTCACACCAATATATACACATATATGTGTGTGTGTGTGTCTGTGTGTGTTTAGACATATATGATCATAGATAGATATGTATATATCCCAGTATCACATTTTATAGGACCTACCTATAATCCTGAGCTGGCTCCATGTGATATGAATATTATTTTAAACATGAATTAATCAGAAGGGAATTATAGTAGATAGTGCACATTGAATTCAAACAGATTTCAATTCAAAGTCCAATCTGCCTACATATTCATGGAACCATGGTCAAGTCAAATAACCCATATGAACTTTGGTGTCATCACTTATGAAGTGAAGAATGGGTCTGGAAAGAGAAAGGTCACATCTAGCCTGGCAGGAAAACCTTACAGAAAGCAATTTTACACTGATGGTGTTTAAGCAAGCTTTTAAAAGATGAATAAAGGTTATGAAGCAGAAATGGGACAAACAGTGATCTCAGCAGCACTGGTAGCTAATACAAAGGTATCTTTGGCAGGTGAAAAGAGTGTGAGGTTGAAGAGGAACACCACAAGGGAGGAGTTTCTACAATCTGTGTGGATTTAAAGTATGCCCTGCATTATAGAAAACACTCAGACTCCTTTGCAAGGTTGGCAATTATTGAATTTTCAGAAAGGACAGTGACATATATAGATTTATATTTTGCAAATATTCTGTAGCTGATAAAAGGCAGAGACCAGTAGACTTTTTGTAAAGGACTGGATGATAAAAATATCTTGCATCTTGAGGCCTGTGTGGTAGTTTTCACCACAATGTAGTTATTATGCTTTTAGGGAAATCGCAAAAGTACTGGGTGGAAGCAGCCAAATGTCAGGTTACAGGAACAGACAGCAGGCAGTGTTGAGTCTCTGGGCCTCAGTTTCCCAATTCCTGATGCAAAGTTTACAGGATGAAGACAAATGTCATGTCCAGAAAATATTCAGGAAAACATTTATGGGTTGGGGAGATGGTGTCACAGTTAAGACCACTTGCTGCTCTTGTATAGGTTCTGGAGATGATTTGCACCATCCACATGGTGGCTCACAGCCATCTGTAACTCCAGTTTCAGGGGATCCAACATCCTCTTCAGGCCTCTACAGGTACCAGGAACACATATGGCATACCTACATACATGCAAGCAAAAATTCAAACACATACAATAAAATATTTTTTAAATTAGTCAATTACTTAATTCAATCTTATTTATCACACTTACAAAAACTGTTGTCCATGTAAAAGAATCCCTGTAAGAGATGCTTGGGACTCAGGGGTGGCAAATAGATAACCTCCTTTTTCTAGGAGAAGTTAGACTACAGTGAATCAGGATAATTGAGAAAAGCCTCAAGAATGAGTTCTGTAAGACAGAATTCCTGAACTACACAGACATCTTCATTGTTGTAATTAGTTTATCTGATATTTACAATGCTTGTATTTAAAAGTAATTTTATGCAACAAAACATCTAG
The DNA here is from genome assembly GCA_004026605.1 of Ondatra zibethicus. Classification (NCBI taxonomy): domain Eukaryota; kingdom Metazoa; phylum Chordata; class Mammalia; order Rodentia; family Cricetidae; genus Ondatra; species Ondatra zibethicus. Next base: position 111,891 of record PVIU01003476.1, read on the forward strand.
TACACGTTTACAGACTGGATAGAAAAACTTCAAGAAACCACAATTTCCCACCCAAAAAAATCTAGTATAAAGTCGAAGAGACAGGCCAATGATTATGCTAGTAAGCTTCTATGTGTGCTCTGATTGATGCTTCCAATACCTTAAAGTGACTATTCTTCTCATGTGAAAATCTGGCTTTCCTTCCCTTCATATTCCTGCTGGGGAGATAACGCAGGCGAGAGCAGCGAGAAGCACAGCCTGATGTTTTATAATGGGAGACTAAGCCAAAGTCTGCCCTAAACCCTGGTGAGTCTCACAGAAAACTAGGGGAGGGCCTGGGAACTGGAATCAAGAATCCCAATTGCTACTTCCTGCTTCCCATCACCCTCCCAAGAGAGCTGCCCCAGCTGTGTCTGAGTGGAAGGAAGGCTGAGAGAGTCCTTGAAAACCTGAGTTCTTTTCATAAATTTATTCTTTTTGGGGGGGGGTGAGCAGGAAAGGGACAGAGAAACTGTGGGCTTAAGAAAGTAGCATTTCCTTTCATCAGATCAAGGGCGGTGGCCAGAGGAAGAGAAAGTGGCCTGCTCGCCGCAGAAGATGAAGTTCCCAGTTTGCACTGAATGCTCACCCACCAGCTCAGAAGGAGTTCTGTCGTGCTCAGAATAGCGTGGCTGCACAACAGGGCCTTCTGTCTCTCCCTAATGAGTTGATTATATCCTGTCAGAAGAGTCATAAGGCCATCAAATGTCAAGTCCATTTTCTCAAACATATTATTTTCATAGCAGCTGGGTCTGACTAAGTCTCAAAACAGAGCATCCCATTGTTCCTTTCGGCAGGGAATGTTAGACTGAAACTCAATTAGAAGAGAAAGGGAAGGGGCTTAGAGGACACATGATCCTGATTCACGCAAGTTTATGATTTGCCGTTTAGAGGCCACTTTTATTAGGATGATTTGGTCACTTAGTTCACAATTAGCTCATAATGCCAGAGGAAATAGACGTGGAATGTGTTGCTCGGTCGCCAGGACTCTGTTTCTCATATGGAAGGCAAGGCATGTCTTTAGTCGCTGCCTGATGCTGGAAAGAGAAGACCAGAAGTGAGAAGGACCTTTAAGCATCCCAACACAAGCTCCTGAATAGATCTGGCTTGTATCATACCCAAAGATGCAGGTATGATATTGAGACAAACAAATAAGACTTTTTAAGAATCAGGCAAGCAGAGTTCTGGATACGTATAACCCAAATGGTCTCAAGTTTAGTGAAAAATTAAACATACCAATAACTAGTAGAGACTCATTGAAGGAATAAAGTGGCTTAAGACACCCATGACATGCTACCAAGAAAAGTTCTGAAAATGATAATGATTCTTTTCCAGCAGAATGGGTTTGGGATTGGATCTTTAGTTTACATATCCAGGAGATGAGAATGCATCTCAATGTCAAAATTATGGTGTTTCTGTGTAAACCAAAATATGGCACAGTCTAATTCTGACCCAAAACTTGTGAGTTAATTACTAGGGATTGTTTTAATTCACAAACATCATCATATATCAATAGAAAACTGATATAAATGTCTCAAAAGCTACAAATGCCAGAAGTTTCACTAAGTCCTCTTGCCTCTAAACAAGCCTGGGCAAGCTACCTAAGCCTAAGGAATCACCCCAACCCTGTGTTAAACATTGGCACATGAGCACATAAGTGCATGCACACACAAACACACACACACACACACACACAAACACACACACACACACACACGCCAAGCTTTAAGTTTAAAATACCTTGATTACTAAAGGGAAAGTACATATTTTATTTGAGGTAATTCCGTTCACTCCCTCAATGCCCTTCTTGTCCTATGTCATTTCTACGGTAAGTACTCACTGAACAACTATCATGTGCCAGGCTACAAAGATACAACTTAATTGACCAATACACAACCCTCCAGTGAGGTAGTAGGTGATGATGAATTGGCAAAGATAAAGGAAGTCTAAACAAAAGAACTCAACCCTAGCTTAGACATCAAGGAATGTTTCCCAGAGTTTATAGAGTGAAACCTATATTATAAAGATGTAAATGGAAGATTATTTCCAGACAGGAACATAATATGTAAACTACTACAAGTGATTGAGGTCCGAACCTTCTAGGAGAGTTCTTCAGCATCCACCGTGACTTGGCAAGGGGGAAGCAGAGAAGAGACAGTGAAGAGGTAAGAAAATATAACATCTTATCTATACTAGAATCTTCCTAAGAAATTGAGAATTTTTCCTAAGTTATGGGAAGCCCATGGAGATCAATATGAACCCACCCAGAGGCAGTATGACCCCTTCTTCAACAAGCTGTTGTCTAGAACTTGGACAATCATGAAGAAAACAGGTCATTCTCATAAAAACGACGTTCATGAAGACTGAGGGAATGACCTAAATTAGTCTCATGGGATGATAAGAACAGAGATGTGAGGATTGTCAAGTCTGGGTTTTCACTACTTGGTTAGATGTAGAAAATAAATGAAGATAAAGCAGACAGCATCTCCCAGGCTTCTGACTTGAGAATGAGATGGAAAAAAATGTCAATCAATGAGAAGGAAACTCAGAAGGAGACATCTGATTAGGGGTCAGAGTAAAGGTGGAAGGAAGGTTCAGTATTAGATGTTTGCTTTTTGAGTGTTCATGGGAAAAAATAAGATAGGTACAAAAGATGAGAATGCCGCCTGCAGAGGGAGTTTGTACAGTCAGAAGTGACGGTGACTCCTTAAGTTTGTACAGTCAGAAGTGACGGTGACTCCTTAAGTTTGTACAGTCAGAAGTGACGGTGACTCCTTAAGTTTGTACAGTCAGAAGTGACGGTGACTCGTTAAGTTTGTACAGTCAGAAGTGACGGTGACTCCTTAAGTTTGTACAGTCAGAAGTGATGGTGACTCCTTAAGTTTGTACAGTCAGAAGTGATGGTGACTCCTTAAGTTTGTACAGTCAGAAGTGATGGTGACTCCTTAAGTTTTACAGATTGGAAACACCAAGAGTGGTTTCCCTAGCAGAATCACTGACTTCGTAACAGTTTTCCTTAGTTCTTCCCTGGCTGGTTGTTCAGCTTCTATGAAAGCACAATTGATCAAAGCTTTTGTTATCCTAATTATCATTGCCCTACTAACAAGCTCTCTCCTATACCTGCAGATGAACAAATGAGCAACACAATGGTTCAATGTTATTACAGAGGTGGAAGCACTGAGAGATCACAAAGACCCATTGAAAGCTGAACAAGATATTAAAAAGCTTTGTATTTTATTCTGCTTTTAGACCCATTTTTGAGATTAAATAGTCAATAAGCACACCTGTTATGCATATTTGAAAATTAAAGTAGGAAGATACAAGGTAAGTGGAAGCATCAATATATCTTCAGAAGTCAGAAGAGCTCCTTTCAGCAACACATGAGGGAGACAGGGCTTTAGTGAAAGTGAGTGAAATAATGGAAGGAACAGCTTTTGTTATAGCAGCTCTTGAGCTGGGTTTTGCTTCTGTCAGTCCATTTAATGGGTAAGTATTAAAACATGATGCAAGTGGTCAAGAATCACAAGTATAGTCTGAGACAAATCACTAGAGTCTAGGATCACAAGTTCTAGATTTACATTCTTGATACAAAGTTTTCTTGAACTAGATCTTTGAGCTCTGCAAAACTTACATGCCATCTCTAAACATTAGATTTCCCATTACTTTAATGGAAGGTTCTTAGAATTCAATTGATATGGTTAATGTCAGCATTCAGTAAAATAAGCAAGGAAGGAAATTCACAAAATACTAACACATTTCACTTTAAAAAAAAAACAATTATTTTATTATCGTTTTTATCATTGCTAACTTGCACTAGCTCCTGATGCATGCTTTCAACATCTGTCCTCATCCTCTAGGGCTTAATGTTTTATAATTCTATAGTATTAGCTTTATATTCATCAAGATTAAATATTTTCAGCAGAAAACAAGAATGTTAGCTAGCATTTTTTCAATTAGAAATTATGCACCAATTATATATTCTGAATGTTTTATGCCATCTATCTATGAAATAAACAAAAGCCCAAAATCATTTTTAGCAGAGCCATTCTCCATTTCTCATATCATGTTGAGCTATGGCGAGTGACGAGGACCTAAACGGAATAGTACATGGACTCATTTCATTTGAGTCGTCGGTTCCTGGCTCAGAGACTGTTTTCTATCGTCTACCATGTGTCCGAAATCTATAAACAAGTATGCTTATTTGAATCACAAGGATCCTAGGTAATAAATAAGACTCAGACATTGTTATTCTAAACTACACTTCTTATTTTTTATATTTATTTATTTGTGTTCCAGGGATCAAATCCAGAGAATCAAGCTTGTCAACGTGTCCTTACCCCATGAGTCATCTAGCCAGTTCCAAAACTTCTTAAAATGTTTATAAATTAATGACATCAAAATGGTTCCCAAGATTTTTCCAAAGATTATTTCGCTACACCTAGTATTTCTTGAGGGTTTTCACCATGGGTTAAGCACACTGACAAATATTTCATATCTAACCGTCCAAACCTCTCTCTGGGATGAAAATCGTTATTATTGGTGCCTTCATTTTATTCACAAAGCTGAGTTTTAAAAGCACTAAATCTAAATCACATTCATAGTAAGGGGAAAAAATTGAGGTAGGAATTAAAACTGCCTGACTCCCAAGACCCTGCTTTTAAAATCACTCTGTATTTTGTACAGCCACATTGGAAATCAGTGTAGCTGTTTCCCAGAAAACTGGAAATCAATCTATCCCAATTTCCAGCAATACTACTCTTGAGCATATACCCAAATGATGCATACTCATACCACAAGGACATTTGCTCAACTATGTTCATAGCAGCATTATTCATAATAGCCAGAACCCAGAACAACAATCTAGATGACCCTCAACCAAAGAATGGATAAAGAAAATGTGGTACATTTACACAATGAGGTATTACTCAGTATTAAAGATAGATAGATGGATAGATAGATAGATAGATAGATAGATAGATAGATAGATAGATAGATAGATAGATAGATCATCTTGAAATTTGCAGGCAAATGGATGGATCTAGAAAAAAACATCCTGAGTGAGGTAACACAAACCCAGAAAGACAAACACGAACTTTCATCCAGTAACTGATGGAAGCAGATGCAGAGATCCACAGCTAAGCACTGGGCTGAGTTCCCAGTGTCTAGTTGAAGAGAGGGAGGCACAATAATATGAGCAAGGGTGTCAAGACCATGGTGCAGAAACCCACAGAGACAGCTGATATGAGATAGTGGGAGCTTTCTGAATCTGGACTCTGGACTGACTGCATAGGACTGAACTAGGCCTTCTGAATGTGGGTAACAGTTGTGGGCAGTCTGTGAGGCCACTGGCAGTGGGACCAGGATTTATCCCTAGTGCATGAACTAGCTTTTTTGGAGCCCATTCTCTTTGGAGAGATATCTTGCTCAGTCTAGATACAGGAGGGAGGGCCATGGTTCTGCTTCAACTTAATGTGCCAACCTTGCTTGACTCCCCATGTCTTACCCTCTCTGAGGAATGGGTGGGGTGTGGGGAGAGGTGAGGAGAAGAGAAGGAGGGGAGGGGAGGGAAACTGGGATTAGTATGTAAAATGAAAAAGGTTATTTTTAAATAAAAAGTAAATTAATTTAAAAAAGAATCACTCTGTTTTATGCATTTTGTCTCCCACTCTTAATTTTGTATAAGTTTTTAAAATCACTCACAGTAACTTATTCACTTGGTTATCATAATAAAATCCATTGAGAAAGTTATTGGGCGGGTCAAATGAACAAGAACAAGATAGAGAAACATCGGTGAAGGAAGTCAGTGGGGCGGCAGAAGGGAGCTGATATCCTGAATGTAGCACTGGTAAGTCTGTCACTCACAACCCAGGACTCAGAACACCTTCCTTCTTGGTGCTTGTTTTGGATAATGGTGAGGCTATTCCTAGCTGATTAGGCGTTATTGATCTAATTCGAACTTCATCTTGTTTTCTGTTTTTCTTGTCACTGGGTGACCCAAGTTTTAGAGTAAAAAGTATCTAACGATACCTTCGAGATATGCAGGAAACTTTTCATCTTCTCAATTAAAAATGTCCAATGGAGAATGAACTCAATTGCATCTTTGGGGGGTTCCTTGTCTCGTAATGTCATGTCAGTGCTTTTCCTTTTAATTTTGTCTTAATATTTTTATTTTTTATTTTATTCATATTTTTTCTCTCCTTTTACTCTACAGGTTCTTTTGTATATACTAAATATATACAAAAAGGGGATAGATCCAGATGGAAAGAAGAGGAAGCTAAGGAAGAGCTGGGAGGACTAGAGGGAGGCAAAACTTAATAAGATTGGAATAGAGGGGAAAAAATCTATGTTTCAATGAATTTTTTTTAATAATGAAAATCCAGCTGTCCCTTTCTACCATCTGAACATGAATACAGAGATGCACTGCAGTGATTACCTGGGCCCATCAGAGAAATACCAAGTAAATCATAGTTGAACACAGACATAATTAAATGACTGAAAAAATGTATTTCTTTGGAATGGTGTCATACAGTAGCAGAACAATGGAAGTACTAGGGGCGTGAGGCGTCATAAGTAAACAAAAGTTAAAGATTCATGCTAAGTTTTTAATGAATTCTAATTTGTGTTGTTTTCCCTTAACTATTTAAATGGAATCTCTGGCATTGGAGGTATGTTTACTTGAAAGATGAAAACTGGTTCTATAAATGACCCAATAGCTGATATATTCAGCTTCATGCTTAGAAGATATGCATGCATAATAAAGCACATAGCTAAACACCACAGAGTATTAAATGGTGGCAAAATCAACTAAGAACTTTGTGGAAAATTGACTTTGACTCTTCACAGTCCCCACCCCCTCAGGGTCTCAGCATGAACTAACACAATAAAACTGCAGTGGACTAGACCCACACAAAAGTTTCCATTTCTACCAAGACTTTGTTTAATGTAAAACTGGATACCTCACCACCACATTTGCTGCCTGAAAGTGTCAAATTTGCAATTAAAGCTGAATATCAGCAGCATTCCACATTTGTGCTGTCATCTGGATTATGTAACAGTGCGGGCTTTATAAACAGCAACTGTTCATTTTTGTGGTTCAGTTTTCACTAGATGTGCCCAAAAACCATCTGACTAAATAAATGGGTGACAATGAGATTGAACACAGGGAGGAGCAACGTTCCCTGCCATAGGTAAAGCCAATTCTTACAGACACTTAGAAGAATATGCCTATACTCTAGAGTTATAGCCAAAGTATCACAAAAATATGCGTGCATTTTCAGGGGCACAGGGATTGACTCTTCCTTCTCAGAGCATTTTGGAAGCAGTTCCCCATACATTTTTAACCAAGAATACTACTGGGCCACAACACTGAGACAGTTGCTAGTGTGTTCTTTAAAGGTAAATCACTTTCAGAGGGTAAATGTGTAGCTGTAAGTACTCAGCATATTGACAGTTGCTTTTCTATATTGATTTCCAGGAACAAAATAGTTTGTCTCTGGATGATACATAAGTCAAAAGTTATTATCTTATAGCATGATGGACTATATCTAGAGATGATTTTCCAATTCCAGTTCTAGAAATCAAAGTAAATGCAATTGTCCAAAACTGCATCCCAGAGACAATTTATGATAGTCAAAGGAGAAAATAATTCACCAAGGAGATGAAAAAGGATAAGCAAAGTCTCCAAATATTATACATAGGTTATACCTTAGGGAAGAACTAGTGAAGATAGATAGTTCTATATGTATGGGTGAGAGTCACTATTCTTTACTGGAGATATTCTGATATGAATGTACTCTTTACATCCTCTTGCAACATAAAAGAAAAATACAGCAACATAGTTGTTCACTGTGGGGTTTTTGTGAAACTCCTAACAGTGAGAGTGGGGGTGTCTCTGACTCTTTTGCCTGCTCTTGAGACTCTTTTCCTCCTACCAAGGTGTCTCATCCAGCCTTGATATGACAGTGTTTGTGCCTCGTTTTATTATGTCTTATTATGTATTGGTCAGTTGATAGCCCTGCACTTTTCCAAAGGGAAATGGAGGACTGTGGGTGAGGGGTAGGGATTGAGAGGAGTGGATGGAAGGGATCCTGCAGTTGAAATGTATTTTATGAGAGAAAAAGTAAGTTTTTAAAAAACATGAAAAAAAGAAGAAAAGACTTGAAAATGTGTTCTTGGGTCAGCCAACAAATACTCACTGAGCATTTAATGACTATACTATAATCTTTTAAAAGAAATGCATAAAGAAGTCCCCATTGATGACTTAGGTCCGTGTTCTAATTTAACTGAGAAATTCAGATGTATCACAACTGAGAGCAACTTAACAACATAGGAATAGCAACAAATTAATCAAAACATGTTCAGAGCATGAGAAAAGAAGCAAAAATCTTGTTAATTCATTGCTATAGTGTATGTGCTCTCAATGATGTGAAACATGTTTTATTGGTAAATTTGAATACTTGGGTTTTGTTGGTTGCAATAAAGATCAACGTATGATGACTCAAAGTTGATTCACAATATGAATTGCTGTTTTTACCCAGGAGATTTGGATTGCCAATGCTTTATGTCTATTGCCTGACTTGGATTCTCTGGCTCACAGTTTTAAGGTTTCAGCTTCTCCATAGCATTTGCTTATCCTGTTTCCTCGTGGTGCTAACTCTATACTTACATGATGGTTCCCACCCAAATGCATCCCAAACTTGATTCTACCTAAAGATATTTGTCCATCCAACACTGTGTAAGTAGTATTTGCTTTTCTGTTCTCCTTTATGCTGCCTATTTTAAATTTGAAGAGAAAACATATGATTGTGCACGGCTTTGTTTTCAGGTCTGGAGACATCATGAGATGTTTGTGTATGGTTAATTGACACCCACTGCATGAGTACTCTGTGTTTATCCCATGGTTTGGGGTGTGTCAGTTATGAATGCAAGTACATAAAGGCATCCAAGTAGTGCTGATTAGTGCAAAGGCTGGCAACCTTTCTATAAAGATAAGAGAGTAAGCAGGTGGGGCTTACAGATCAAGAGTCGATGGTTATAATATGTATAACATGGCTCAAATATAATATATATGTATATTATCTTACAAAACTTACATCATTATTTATCATAGGGTTCTCAAATAACAACCACTTAAAATATAAAAATCATTTTCAGATCTCCGGTTGCAGAATAAAAACAAATACCAGATGTGACCAGAGAAAAGTCATTTTCCTAACTCCATCCTTGCAAAAATATAGTGTTGAAAAGTATTTTTATTCTCAATGTACAAATTGGTAATTTTTCTTATAGAAGTCGAAGGCATCCTTATTAAACTCTGAATTTTTTTTTTTTGGTTTTTAGAGACAGGGTTTCTCTGTGGGACAGTCCTGACTGTCCTGGAACTAGCTCTGTGGACCAAGCTGGCCTTGAACTCACGAAGACCCATTGAGTGCTGGGATTAAAGACGTGCATCACTACCACCTTGATAAGCTCTGATTCTTATAGAATCCACACCTACCATCTGTGTTTGAGTTACATCTCTTACTTAAGAATTGCCTTTGGTTGGGTTCTTCCACAAATTAGCTGCAAGATAAGGATTTGAGCCCAGGTCATTTGAGAGATGATAGTAAACAACACATGTGGAATATATATTTTACTATGTCAATTGTGGCTCTGGAGACCCAGAATCTTGGTTAGAGACTTCCAAAATCATTATCTCTTAAAGTTCCAATATGCCTTATAGTGGCAGGGTAAAAGATGGTTTAGCTATTATGAACAAAATTCCTTCAATCATTGGAAAATAGAGCATCAGTAAGTAAGGATTCAGTCAAATAAGTTTTTATTATCTATATAGAATACAATACAAAAATCATAGAACAAAATGGTTCACGTAAGGAACTGGGCATGTTGGGACACATTTGCCAACACCCAGCCTTCAGAATTCTGAGATAGAAAGATCATCAATTTAATATCAGTCTGAACTACACATTAAGACTTTACCTCAAAATAATAAATTTAAAAATTGATTCACATGAGCTCTGTTGGTTTTCAATAAAATTCCATTTTTTACTTATTCATCCTATCCTGTAATTATTTTTTATGACCAAAAGCATGCCTTTGGTATGCGCATAAAGCACTCCCATTTTGAACTGCCTTCTTAGAAACATGATGGGATTTGCCACTTTCTTGGGTATTTTTTGTTTGTTTATTTAATGTTTGTATCGGGTTTCTTCAGAGGAAGAGAACTAATAGAAGATAGATGATATGGTGATGCTAATGATAGATGACAGAGGAATCAAATGGATAGATATATAGATAGTAGATAGATGCATATGTATATACATACATGAGAGAGAGAGAGAGATTTTAGCCCCCCCATTGGAAGAATATATTAGAATAAAGAAGAGTGTGGAGTGAGAGAGAGAGATTTACTATACAAAGAGGCTCATAAGTATGGAGACTGCAAAGAAGTCCCACCTTCTTTGTTTAGAGAACCAGGGAAGCCAGTGGTAGAATTAAATCAGAGTCTAAGGGCCTGAGTATGAGAGAACAAAATGGTATAGCCCTTATTCTGATTCTGAAGGCTAAGAATCTGGGTGACTCATGCATACCACAAGGACATTTTCTCAACTGTGTTCATAGCAACATTATTCATAATAGTCAGAACCTGGAAACAACCCAGATGCCCCTCAACCAAAGAATGGATAAAGAAAATGTAGTAAATATACACAATGGAGTACTACTCAGCAGAAAAAAAATGACATCTTGAAATTTACAGGCAAATGAATGGAACTAGAAAAAAAATATTCTGAGTGAGGTAACAGAAAAGCAAACATGGTATGTACTCACTCATAAGTGGATATTAGACGTAAAGCAAAGGACAACCAACCTACAGTCCATGACCCCAGAGAAGTTAGGTAACAAGGATCACCTTAAGAAAGACATATATGGATTCCCCTGGGAAGGGGAAAGAGACAAGATCTCTTGATAAAACTGGGAGCATGGTAGGGGAGAGGCAGAAGTGGAGGGGAAGAAGGGTGGGTGGAGGAGAACATATGGGAATGGGATGGCTGAGATGGGGGAAGGACAGAGAGGGAGAGCAAGAAAAGAGGTATCTTGATTGAGGCATCCATTAAAGGGCTAGGGAGAAACCTTGCACTAGGGAAATTCCAAGGAATCCACAAGGATGACCACAACTAAGACCCTAAGCAATAGTGTGGAGGGTGCTTGAACTGGCCTTCTCCTGTAATCAGATCGATGACTACCTTAATTGTCATCATAGAACCTTCATCCACTAACTGATGGAAACAGATGCAGAGATCCATAGCTAAGCACAGGGCCAAGCTCCCAGAGTCCAGTTGAAGAGAGGGAAGAGCAATAATATGAGCAAAGGGGTGAAGACCATGATGGGGACACCCACAGAAAGAGCTGTCCTGAGCTAATGGGAGCTCACTGACTCCAGACTGAAAGTGAGGGAACCTACATAGGACCAAACTAGGCTCTCTGAATGTGGGTGACAGTTGTGTGGATGGGGTAGACTGTGGAGCCACTGGCAGTGGGACCAGGATTTATCCCTAGTGCTTGAACTGACTTTTCGAGCCCATTCTCTTTGGAGGGATACCTTGCTCAGCTTACATATGGGGGCGGGGGGCTTTGTCCTGCCTCAAAGTGATGTGTTAGACTTTGTTAACACCCTTACTCTCTCTGAGGAGTGGATCAGGGTGGGGTGGGTGGAAGGTGTGGGAGCAGGAGGAGGGAAGGGAATGGGAACTGGGATTGGATTGCAAAATGAGAAAAGAATGTTTTAAAACAATAATAACAACAACAAAAGAATCTGGGTGACTACTCTAGTAAGTCCCCGATTCCAAAGGCTCAAGAACCTGGAGTTCTGATGAGGACAGGAGAAAACAGAAACCCAGCCCCAGAGAGCACCCAGCATTTGTTTTCTGCTTTGTTCCATTCAGATCTTTAGAGCACAGAATAATGCTTATGCACATTAGTGAAAGAAAATCATCCTTTCTCTGTCCATAAATTCAATGACCAATCACTTCTAAAAATGTTACTATCAACATATCTATAATAATGCCTTTCCAGCTACTAATTATCCATTATCCATCTAAGTTGGTGGAGTAAAATTAATAGTAACAAAATTTTAATTTTCTTTTTTCACTATTCAGCATGTATAACAGCACCTAAGAAATAAATGCCTTCTTAAAGTTTTTTTAATATTTGAAAATAAAATATGATTGCATCAGTTTCCCCTTTCCCTTCTCCAAGTCCTTCCATGGAACTTCTCTTGTGCTCTCTCTCTCTCAAATTATGGTCTCTATCCTCTTGGCATCATTTCTTTAATTGAATAGATAGATGATAGAAGGATAGAAAGATGATAGATAGATAGATAGATAGATAGATAGATAGATAGATAGATAGATAGATAATTGATAGATAGATAGATAAAGATATGCATAGATATAAACCACATCTTAGATAGACATAGGATAGATAGATAGATAGATAGATAGATAGATAGATAGATAGATAGATAGATAGATAAAAATATGCATAGTTTTATAATCTACAGATTAAATCCTAAATATGTAAACTGCATGCTAAATATGTAAACTGCATGGTATTTAAAAATGCTACTCCATGTTGAGTGCTTTTCTGTCTTTTCATCTGTTTATGTGAGCACACACAAGTCTGTAGGTACATAAGTATGTATGTAATGTGTATGGGGAGGCCAGAAGTTGGCATCAGGTGTCTTAATCATTGCTCTCCCTATTACATATTGAGGCAACATCGCTCATATTAATTCAGTGCTCAATGGTTTGTCTTGCCCGGGAAGTCCTCTGTCTCCACCTCCTGACTGCTGGAATTATATTAGGCCATTGCGCTCACCTAGTATTTGTGTGGGTGTTGGGGATCTGTACTCAATACCTCACATTTACCTAGGAACCGCTAACACACTGACGTATCTCCCTCGCTCTAGCACTTCTATTATGTTCTTTTTCTCTATGCAATAAGAATACTTTGTGAAGGAGAAACTGGAAATCTTGCATTGATTGGAAGATGGCAGTCATTCAAAAATGTCCCCTGTCTGTTCTACAGTGTGAATGGAGAATCTCAGACATGAAACCAGCTGCTTCAAGGGTCACTCTGGAAAATTCCAAATAGGAGGGTTTTTTTTTCTTTTCTGAGAAAGGAGACATTACCTCAGAACTTCCACATGTGTTCTGATGGAGTTTCTGTTTATGTGAATGAATACTTTTACCAGATAGTAAAGAAAGGCTAAAGTTGTATTCTACTATAATAAAGGAAATTCATCTGGCCATTGACTCGTGATATTATGAGAAACAGAATTGAGTTAGACAAATGCTCCTGAGGAATGGTGAATAAATTAGTGATTTGATTTTTGGGGGGAGATGAATATAAAGAAGAGATAACTGCAATTGTATTTTCTTGACAATGTTTTTGAAAAATAGAATCAATGTCTTAAATGAATAAACTTAATTTCCAAGTGACCATTGGAAGATAAAGAATTCTACTCTGGTTCGATTCAATGGATGGGTGGATGGGTGGTTGGCTAGCTGGCTGTATGAATGCATGGATGGGTGGGTGGATGGATGGACAGATAAATATTTGGGACTTTTTTTACTTTTCTACGTAAAATAAATAGAGTAAGTGAAAAGAGCTTCTGATTTCTTGGGGAGGAAGCTTTGGAGAAAATAATGAAGGTTGAGTAAATACAAATGAAGTATGAAAGGACAATTTTGATAGAAATAAAAGTGTAGGAACAGCAACATAGAAAACCAGAGGAAATGCAACTTCTCTCTCATGGGGAAATAGTAACTTACCTGCTCATGTTCACATTCAGTAAGAAGCAAGGAGACAACAAGATGGTGCCACAGGTTAAGGCACTTGACCAGAAATACAACCTGAGTTTGATCCCCAAAACCCACAAAGAGACAACCAATTCCTGAAAATTGCCCTCTGACATCTTCCCATGTGCCATGGTATGCTTTTATGTGCCATGGTATGCTTTATAGCATATACACAAAGAAAAAAAAAGAGGAAAGAAGGTAGGAAGGAAGAAAGGAAAGAAGGAAGGAAGGAAGGGGGCAGGAGGGAGGAAGAAAAGAAAGAAAGAAAGAAAGAAAAAAAGAAAGAAAGAAAGAAAGAAAGGGGGAGGGAGAGAGAGGCAAAATTTTTTACCAAATAGGTATTATAAAGTTCTTAATATTAGTTTCTAACAATAAAATTTTATTTACTAATTTATTGCTCTATTTCTTTGCAAAAACATGCCGAAATTATATTTAAAAACAGTAAGCATAGACTTGGATTTTATTATAATATTTTATAAAATTTCATTTTTATAGATACCTACCATGTTCTCTATATAAAGACTATATACCTATTTTCCTACTGTGTGTACTATGTAACATTCCTTTAAACATTATTTCACAAATAAGTTTTATTGTTACCCTCAGAAAGTATCCATGACATTCCACAGAATGAGGAAACCAACATTATTTGAACCATTTAAATGTTGATGTTATTGCTATTATCTGTAATTCTACACAGAATGTATTTATTAACATGTCTTTTTCTTACTTCAAATGGATTTTCATTATGTTTAATTCCTATGAGTGACATTATAGACCAAAGTATATGATTTTTTTTCATGGTATATATTGCCAGTTGCAATCAGAAACGATGACTAGCTGCATACCAGTCAGTAATGTTTTAGCATATTCATTTCAACAAGCCCCAGCCGCACTCACGGTTGGGGATGTATTTTCAGTTACTGAGCAGTTTAACAGGACCCCGCCCCCTGCAAAATAATATGAGGAGCCTTAAATTTAATGAACTACTCCACCACTCTTCATAGACATCGCACTGGGATTGGAGAGAGACTATTTGATGAATGCTTCCTGAGTAAACTATCTCTCCAAATCACAAAAGCCACCATTGCCATCACTGTCACCATCATCCAGCCCTAGTGACTCACTTCTCCCTAATGAGCCCACTCCTCCAAAGGTTCCATAATTTTTCTTTCTTTTTCTTAATTTATTTATTTTTTGTTGACTTCCCATGGGAGTCCACAACTTTTCAAAACAGCCCCACCAGCTGGAAACCTCTTCACATTCAACCATATTCACATATAAGAGCAGAATAGCAAGGCCAGACTTTGAAATACAGATTTTCATTTCCCAGTGGAAAAAAATGTGGAGACACTGAGGACACACACACACACACACACACACACACACACACACACACACACACACACACACACACACACCGAACAGGATGGGTGCTCTACACGATTTATCAAATTGTACCCTATCAACTGTTCTGCAAGACAGGTCTCATTCCTATAAACAAGGGAAACAAGGTTCGATATGCTCCTTTGGGGAACATTTGTTTGTTTGTTTTTATAGAGACAGGGTGTCTTGAAAGAGCTCTTACAAAATCAGAATGATTTGTATGCTGTCTTTCACATTTAAACTCCAGCACACCTTCACTTTTCATCCCATGAAGACTGAGACATATCATACTTCTCAAAGCCGGTCTGTCAGTTAAACGAGCCACCACCCACGTCTTTCCCTTCTCTCATGTGTTTAAAATGTCTAAAGGAGTTTGGCTGGATTCTGGAACAACTGATCCACTGCATAGGGAATATATTCTTGGAAAACCATATCTGCAATTCATGCTATGATTTGGAGCTTCTCTTTTCCTGGATGCCAGTCCCTCAAACAAGCAAGAGGACAAAGGGACAAAGCCAGAGGCTCCCTGGGGATCACTCCTGATACAATGAACTATCACAAAACTTTCCCAGTAGACTGCACAAGCAGGGAGTGCCTTCTCCCAGAAAGATGATTCTACAGTCTCACTTTCCTGGAACAACTGACGGGTGTGGTAATAGAATCCACAGACAGAGACTTTATGTGGCTAATATACCAAGGCTTTCTAAGTGCAGCAATAAACAGAGCACATCTTGATGACACAGAAATTACAAGGCAAGACCATAATCATAACTCATGTCTGCTTCTGTTCATCACGGACAAGAGATGTTTCCACTCCTAAGACATGGAGAAGGGAAAGATGGAAGCCCAACAGTTGCTGCCACATATACTTTACTTTATGCTAACATTTCTTTTCTTTTTTTTTCACCCACAAAAGTGAAACCCAGTCATCTGCAGAATCTGCCCTGTGTCTAGAAATAAAGCAGTTAATTAACTGCACCGTGCAAAGCTGTTCATCGTGGCGGTTCCACACCAGAAAGCACACTCCTCTCCATCGGATAGCTCTGGTTACAGTAATAAACATGCTGTAATTAGAAAGGAATTCTGAACGTATCATATTTGTAAAATATTTCCCAGCCTTTGGGAAATTTCAAGGAAACTGGGTAACTGTGTTAGCTTCCCTTCTATCCTCATTCCCCATCGCACAATTCCCTCCCCCAAGATGATTTCTGGGAAACTTTTATCTAACTTCTACTGACTCCATCATGAGACATGAAATTTTACTACTTACTTATTTCATGAGTCACTCCACAAAGTTCTCTCTGCAACAGTCCCTGTGATTAGAATGAACTATGCCACTGTAGACATACAGGAGTGAGGCAGGAAACATTTATCCATGACTATGCCACTGCTCTTTGTGGATGATGAGCAAACCTCCCTACACCATTTTTATGAGCAAGAAGACTCCACGCACAATTTCTTCTTGACTGCGGTGTGGCCATTGATCTTAACTCCTTCCGCATATATAAAACCACAACTGTGAGGAAGTTATTGATCCTCTGGTCTTTGCCATAGGGAAAGAGGACCCTCAGAACAGTTGGTATATGATAAGAACTGACCATGGTGGCCAGGGGAGATGGTGAAGTAGGGAACGACACTAACTGTCCAAGCGTGACTCATGTTCATATTCCTAGAACCCATGAAAGGTGGAAGGCAAAGTCCAACACTCAAAATCGTTCTGAGACCTCCACACACATGCACCCTCACATAGGAACATGTAAACATACACAAATTAATAAGCATTTTAAAAGGAGTGACGTGACTACTTTCATAGATCTTGCTTTGTCATGCAAACAAATACAGACAAAAATGGCAAAGTGCATTGTAGTGAGAAAAGACAAACTTAAAAAGATTATGAACAGAGTGACAACTTTGCAGAGATGTTTGGGATAATTCCACCCAAAGATGTGCTCTACACACATTGATGTCATTTACAGCATGGTAGAGATATTATTAAGGAAGGCCTGGGCAACCATAGATGGAAAACTATGCCATCCTGAAGGCTGAAATAGAGAAAGAAATCAACTTTTTAAGGAAATACTTGGCTTTGCATGGTCTTTGAAAACCCACACAGTAATGCTGAGGAAAAGGCAGTGTACCAGGGCAGTGAGCCAGAGGTCTGGGGCTGCCTCAACTACAAAACCAGCACACAGCATGTAATTGTGGCCATGTGTCTGAATCAGCCAGAGATGTAGCCTCTCCATCCACCCAGTGGATAGGAACACTCATCCTTGACTTCCTCACAACAGCCAGAAATCACAGGGCAAGAGGCATTTTGAATGCAGGAAAGCCAGTTCTAGTTACAGTGTGATTAGTGTAGTGTTAAGGGTCCAGGAACTCTATGACAAGATTGCATCTTTAGTGACTGTACCATAATTTAACTTCAAAAGCTATGTACAAAAATCTAGCCACCCAAAAGTTGGCACTCTGTGGAAGTGCAAAGTCCATTTTCTTCCCATGATCAATGCCTTCGAATGGCCTACTGAACACCTACAGTCCTCCTGATAACATTCACCACGTACTTAGCTAGCATCTTTTGATATGACCTTCATCTCCTCAATTCATCTCTCACATATCCTGCTTTAAATTCTGTGATATATTATATATATATATAAATGGGTGGTATTATGAAATTTTTATACATTTATCAAATTTTGTTGTATTTACCTATCATTTACTATCCTATCCTTAGTCCCCTGCTCCCATCTTGTCCATCCCTTCCCAAGACAGCTCCCGTTTCTGTTCTCTTGAAACATGTATTCTTTTAAAGTCTCCCTTCTTAAGATCTCTTCTTCTTCCCTCATGATGTCCTTTCTAGTTTTGTGAACTAGACATAAATGCACTCTCTCTCTCTCTCTCTCTCTCTTTCTCTCTCTCTCTCTCTCTCTCTCTCTCTCTCTCTCTCTCTCTCTCTCACACACACACACACACACATTCAATTTTAAATCTGGGAAATGTGGTACACATGCACAATAGAATTTTATCCAGCCACAAAGAAAAATATGACTTAGAAAGATGACTCAGTGTTTAAGAGCACTTGCTGCTCTTCCATGGGACTGGAGTTCAATTCCTACTACCCATGCTGGGAGGCTCACAACTACCTATAACCCCAGATCCAAGGAATCTAACACGCTTTTCTGGCTTCTGTGGACCTCTGCCCACATGTAGCATACAATCACACAGACACAGACAAACACACACTTATACATAAGTAAAAATAAAAATAGATCTAAATGTAGTTTTAAAAAAGAAAACCATGACAATTCCAAAAGGATGGAAGCAGAAATTCCTAAGGATAATCAACCTGACTCATCTCTTCTTCAGCAATAACTCACATATTACTTTCTACAGGAAGGTCATCAGACAGGAATCTCAGGAAACAAGGCACCTTTTCTACCTTGCAACTTGTGTATATGCCTGACTTGGCAATGACTGTATTGGTTTATTTGTTTACATGCCCCAACCCTTCAACCTGTGAACAAGAATCCATTCATCTTGGTTTGCCATCTCCCAGAGGTGTCTGAAAGATGGTGACAATATTAATGGATATTGAATAAATGTTAACCAACCCTTCCTTTTTCCATAAGAAATCACAAAGTATCTACACAGGTGAAATATCACTGATCCACGACAAGAACCCAGCATACATTACCCTCATTGATTCAGTCATTCAGCAAATGTTTACAAGGTTTTTTCATCCTGGATGATGGGGTTTTAAAAACAAAAGCATTTTTTAATAACTATTAAATGATTAACTTATTGTTTGTCTACACATTGCTGTTTCTATGTGTTTGTCTTCCCAAACATAATCACCCTTGCTTCTGAAAGTTTCCTGAAATAGATGTTTATTTAACTTTGCCAAGATAAATTTTAATAAAACAAAGTACTGGTATTCCACAGTAAGTTAAAAAAAAACATTTTTAACTAAAATTAGGAACAACCACATTAACAGACTTTAGTATATTGCTATTTTTTTTATTGCTCCATTGTGCCAGGAGGCAAAAGTACATGTGCATTTAAATAAATACCTGGTCAAGCAGTGTTAATTGCAGGTCACAAGCAGTACTGAAAAGGAGCATAGAGAGCCCTGGCTACAAGCATGGCTCTGCTCTAAGGAGGAGCTCCGCAGTTGCTGTCTTTGCTCTGTGTAGGCTGCTTCTGCAGACACATCACACCTCCCTCCTACTTTTGCATCCCATGATTAATCCCACCAATACTGTGCATGAGTTGGAAAATAATGCAGTGTTGAATGGGGAAATTCATCACTCCTCGTAGAGCAATCAAAGCCATAATGTGAGGGATCGGGTTGCACCGGGATGGATTTCAGGTTAGTCACCGTCTTTCTTGGATTAGCCAAATTCAAATTACAGGTTAAAGTTCCAAAAGGAAAGAAGAAAATTTTAGAAACTATGCCTGAAGTTCTCTCACTAAAGTAGCTCAAAATTAAGTCATCGCATCAAAAGCCAGGCATTATGTGGGTCACTGATTTGAGACACAGGAGGAGGAGTGGTGGACAACATAATCACAACTGGAAGCAAAGAGCATCACACAGTGTCTGAAATCTCTGCAGTCACTTACCAGCCGAGATAATTGGCAACTCCACTCCTATTAGCTTTAGGTTCTACATTTGTCAGGGGCAGAAGGCCATAACAGCCACCTGGCTGAGGCTTTGAGCAGACTAATGTTTGGATACATTGGTGCCTGGAACATAGTACCAGTTGATGTTAGTCTCTAGTGTTCATTACCCAATTCTAGGTCATTATAAGGTAATCTACATTGAGAAATATTTTTGAAAAGCTCTATTAATTACAGGGTGATGGATGGCTCCTCCTGTCCTCACCCCAATATCTGTGTAACCCACTGAGGACTCTCCAAGCTTTGGTACTCTCACCTTCAAAATGAGGCAATGATGGTAGATAGTTCAAAGGAGTATACGCAGATTCTGTAAAGTATTTTATAGAAAATATTTCATACTGATTTACACAGTAAGTATAACATAATATTAGCTGAAATGATGCTGGAATACATTGTTATAAATGTTTGGGTATTTTTTAATAATTGTATTTGTCCTCTGACATTGCATATACATACGTAATGCATACTAAATACTCTTACCTCCAGTCTCTTTTATCCCACTCTCTTCACTAACAACCCCACCTTTCCCTAAAAATCTCTGCAGTTATGTATTTTTGCTTTGTGACTCATTGATTCCTGTCTGTCTATGTGACCATAAGTTTGGAACTATTCCTTGGAGCCTGGTAGGCTCCCCAGTGATTATACAACTGAAAACAATGGCTGTCTCATCCATCAGTAGTCAACAGTTCATTTTGGAGGTACATGGCTCAGGGAGTCCATATCTGATCTATAATTAACTGCTGAAGGGCCCAGGTTTTATAGGGGGTTAATGATTGCATGGCTGCGTCAGGTTCTAAAGAGAGCTCGGCTTAGCCCTCTTCCCTCTCTTCAAGCTCCCTCACGCTCTCTGCAATGCTGTCTGAATTTTAGGAGAAGTAGTATGTCTTGTGTAGGATTGAATTTTTAGCAGTCACCTTTGTCAACATCTTGGAAAAGACATGATTCTCTGAATTAACCAGCATTCACTACAAAAAAAGGATTCTCTGATTAAAGCTAGGAGTAACATTTGTCAATAACTATAAACATTGTGATTTAGAAAGAAGTTTTCTGTAAAGATACTTTAGCCAAACAACATTAGTAAGTTCCTTCTTAGGGTCTATGGCCTTCACTGGCATGGTATTTTAACTGGGTTTACGGTACTAGGCATAGATTTCCTCTTTTAAGTGGATCTCAAATCTAGTCATACCCCACATTCCTGGATTGAAGAGACAATACTGTGAAAATTACCTACTGCCAAAAGGAATCTGCAGATTCAATGCAATCATAACCAAAATTCCATCTAAATGACAAGCAAAACACTAAACATTTAGTTTTTTGCAAAAGGAAATGTACTATATGGGCACTGGAGAGATGACTTAATGATTAAGAGTTCATAATCCTCTAATAGAGGACCTGTGGTCAATTCCCAGCACGGACGTTCACAACAGCCAGCAACACCTGATCCAATGGATTGGATACCTCTGACATCAACAGGTACTTGATTCACATGTCACATGCATACACACATACACACACACACATGAATGCACACACATACATGCACATGAATTTTTTGTTTCCTATGCTAGTCTTCTAAAATTTATGCACTCATGCACATACACAAACACAAAACTTAGAATAATAAGAATAAATACTTTGATGGGTTATTGAACTAAACAAAGAATTCTTACAGGGAAAAATACAAATGTCCATCAAATACCTAAAAATAGTTCAACTTCATAATCTATCAGGAAAATTCAGATTAAAAATGTTGTAAGATTCCATCCCACCAGTCAGAAGGGCATCATTATGAATACAAATGCAGGCAAGTGCTAATGCGGACAGGGAAAAGGGAAACCCTCCCATATTGTCTGTAGGAGTGTAAACTAGTCTAATCACTTCAGAAGGTGGTCTGGAGCTTTCTCAAAAAACTATTAATAGAACTATCATGTGACCCAAATATGTTACTCCTAGGCATACACAAAAAGAACTCTGTAACCTACTACAGAATCACATACACATACATATTCATTGCTTCTCTGTTCACAATCACTAGGAAATTGAATCAACCTAGATGTCAATCAACATATAAATAGATAATAAAAATACAATTGAATTTATTCACTTGTAAAATCATGGAAGTTGCAGACAAGTAGACAGAACTGTAGAAAATTATAGAGTGAGGCAATCCAGACGGTGTGAATCCTAGCTTTGAATCTTATTTTGCATCCTTGACTTAGAACTTCTACAGAAGCCAAGAAACTTGAAAGGGGCCACTGGTGCTATACTTTAAGGGGAAGGATAGAACATAAGTAAAATAAAAGTAGAGAGACGGGATGCTGGGGACAGAATGATCTAAGCAGGGAAAGGATAGAGGAATGAGAAAGATAAGGAATTTTAGTCAAAAGGAAAAGTATATGAAAACTCAATGTAGAAATCTAATATATTGCTGTCCAATTTTTGAATATAATTAAAAGAGTTTGAGATGGAGATGCCCAACATGGCTAGGTTGCCGATGCTCTTAGATACAGTGGGTTCCTAAGCAAAAATCCTGGTGCCAGGTATGGGATACCTCGGTTGGAGATAGTTTTGTTTCTTTTGCTAGCTTTCTAAAATAGAAACATGAGCCACAAAGGGGTATAAAAAGGTGGTAGTTGGTGATCACAGGGGAACTTCCCAGAACCAAATTCCGAAGAGCCCACGAATCTATCAGCATTTCAATGGCGCTTTACGGCATCAGCCTCAGCCTTAACTGGGCTTGAAAGTCAAGTTCCTGATTTTAATTTATCAAACATTTTCATTTCCCAGCAGCACCTTTGGAACCAGGAGTAAAGAGGAGAGATAAGGATTCTGCTCTCAAGGAATTTATGGCTTAGAAAGGAACAAACACATCCAAATCCAATCAAACACTTCCCTTCTCATTGTTTTTAGGGTAGGGATCTCTACTGAAGATTGGGAAAGCCCTACAATACTAAGAAAAGTCTGATTTTTCCCTGTAACCATTGTAACAAATGAATTCCAAAATATCTTTTACACCTTATATTTACAAAATATCAGTTTACTACTTACATCCCAAGAAGCACATCCCACAGTGTCAGTCAATCATCTGCAAGCTCCTCAACTAACCTTTCTTCTGCAGATACAGGAAATCTATGGCCCTAGATAGCCAGCTGTCACTACTACATCCTTCTTCAACACCCCATGCTATACGGGCTCTCTTGGGGACTCTGCATCATACAGCTTAGCTGTCTGTATTTGGGAATAGTAAGTTCAGTCTTGTCTTTTAATTGTCTCAAGCTGTTTTCACAGTAATACACATTTTATACCAAATGAACTCCAGATAAGGATTAAACAGTGCGTGGGTACACATATGTGTGTGTGTGTGTGTGTGTGAACAAATTATGCAATTTTTTAAATGCATACCATAGCAATGGCTTGCTTTGATTTTTTGTGGTCAGATGGCATTACATATAAAAGTTATAAGAAGAAAATACTGATATAATTAAACTTCACTGAAGTAAAATGAAGCATCATCACCATGACTACAATACACCACAGTTGCATCAGGACCAACACCACTGAACAATGCTGCAACAGCAACAATACCAGCACTACCAACGACAACACCAGCACTACCAACAACAGCAATAATAAAACAACAGAAGTGGCCTGACTAAAATCACTTTTACCAACATTATAAAGACAGGTGACACAAATAATGGGTGACACATATTTGCAGCATTAAAGTAAATACTGATGCTCAGACCTAAAAGTCAATAAGAAAAGATGTAAAAGTGAACTAAAAGTATTAAAGGGTATAAAAATGATCACAAATTGAAAAGGGATGTGAATGCCAAGAAGAAAGAGAAAACTCCATTAAAAATGGAGTATTTGCTGACAGTCAGAGAAATACTACTTTAAAACAGTGGCAATTCCTATATCGTATCAAGGCTGAAAATGTATTTAATTATGCCACTGGTAGAAAATCAAATTTGTTCAAGTTGTTTGAAAGGATATGTGGCACAATGAATTAAAAGACAGAAAACATACCACTTATGTCCTACAGTTCCACTTCTACAAATGTATCCCAAGAAAAATTGCAAAAATGTTTTCAAAAGTTTTCATTGTGCTGCTGCTTACAACAATGAAGAAGAGGGAACAACTCCAAGGTAAAGAAATGAAGGATGGTTTTTAATAAAGCATTATATGTCCATAGAGGTAAAATGTCAGCTACTCAGCAGTACCTAAAAAATGATGTAAATGCTTATTTATTGATGTGTTTTGAAGCACATGATACATTATTAAGTGAAGGAGATTAGGATACAACACTCTAGGGATGATATACTCTTGTTTTTATAAAAATGTAATTTACATATGCGCATATTCACTTACCAAAAACATATCTATCATTTTTTTATTCATTTGTCATGTTCTACCAACAGGAAATAATTCTGTCTGTTCATTTATAATAAAATATTAAAAATATAAAGTTTAAAAAGTAATACATAATCATCAAGGTCACACTGATAGGACATAACTCTTGAAGGAGTGGTAAAAATAGCTGAAATGCAGGATGCATTAATTAATTTAAGGAAAAACTCCCCTAACCCTATGCCACACAATCACGCCTGTCACATATGAATGGAAGGTTTTGGAGCTATATGGCTCCTTCAATTTTTCCCATATTTGGAATGGGGACCCAAGACCCTATATTTATAAACCAATCAGTCTCAGGATGAGGGATGCCCCATGGAAGAAGTTAACACCATAGTTGTGACTCTCCTCTGCCAAGGACAGATCTGGGAGAGAGTTCAAAGTCATCAAGCTATGAACCTTCCCAGAAGCTGGAAAAAATGTTCTTCCATGCAGAAAACTGTATCCATTTCCTCAAGCAGAGCAACTCAGTTAAGTGGTATTTATCCAGAGTGATCAACCAAGTCCTATCTCCTGTTCCAATCACATGGGGGCTCTAACCACACAGATTAGAGGAAATGACAAAATTTTTGTACATACTCTCTCCCACTTTTCCCAGAACAGTTTATGACCAAGATCAATTAGTAAGTAGTTATGAGAGACAAAGAATCCTGTCATTTGTCATACATAGCAAGCAACAGTCTAGACAAAGAACAAGAAAGGTAAATAAATAAGGAAACCTAAAGTAACCAGAAGGAATCTACTGCGGTGAGACAAAGAATAGGATAAGAAATAAATTAATCAGCATAATAAACTTTAATAGTTATGGAGAGTTGAAGGGATAAGGAGGATTTGGCAGTAAAGCTGGAGTCACAAGGGATTGCATGCTGAAGGAATTTATTGATGCAGTAAAGGTTCTGGATGTAGTCTTAAAGGCACAATAGAGAACCCAGTGAGATAATTCTTAATTAAGAAAAATTACCATTGCCCTTTTGGATGTAAATATGAGGTATCTTAGCATACAAGACATGTATTCAAGTAGAAATTTCTAGACTGAATTCCAAGAGAAACATTAAATATAGAGATAGGATATATAGAATTCACCCTTGGACAGAATGAGCTAGAAAAAAGCCCTCTCAAACTTAGAATAGAGAGTGAAGTTGAATATGAAAAACCTAGAATTTAAGTTGTTTGTTTTCAGTTTTATGATAATAAAATGATTTAAACATACTCAGATTTATAAGCAGATATGCGTGTGCCTCCATATCCATATGCTCATGGATTCATGCAAACCCAGATGGAAAAGATATATCTGAAAAGTATGTCCATTCTGATATAAACATAATTTCAATTAGTCCCTAAACAATATAAATTAACAATTATTTAGGTATTATTTACATTGTGTTAGTATTGTATACCATTGAGCTGTATGATTTCTAGATATATTCCTAAAGGACTATTTACCCTACTAGAGATACTTGCTCATCCTTGCTCATTACTGCCCTAGTCACAATAGCTGGGAAATGGAAACAAGCTAAATATTCTTCAACTGATAAATGGATCATGAAAATGTGGAACATACATACAATAAAAAATTATTCACCTATTAAAAAAATAAAATACAAAACTCACAAGTACATGGATGGAGCTAGACATAATATTTCTGAGTGAAGTAATCCAGACATGGAGACGCAAATAGCACACATGCTCTTCCATATGTGACTTGAATCCTTTAGAAATTATTCAAATTATGAAAGAGGATGGTACAGGTCATTTATAAATGCAATGTCACTTTATATGCTCTGGACTCACTTCCTTTGGGGTATTTTGGGACCAGTTCCCCACATACACTGAACATCGGTGTAAATATACATTATGCAATTGTTTTGAGGAAAAAGTGAAAATGAAGAGTCATGACTCGACATAATTTGATTACATTGATTTCTATTCTCATAGCCCATGGTGGGGCATTTTTACTTATCCAACTAATTGCTATTGGAGACATAGTGTGAGTTATGTTAGCCTAAAAGGTACGAATACAGAATTTAAGGTTTGACCTTTCCCTCAAAGAGATCACCATTAAGTTCAGTTCACAAACAGGTAGAATACTCTGTGCAGCAGAAACACTCCTCCATCTAAATTCACCAGCCATACATGAAATGTGTAGGCATGGTGAAGAGGACAAAGGAGCTTGGATCTGAGCAATTTTCAAGAGAACCAGTAACAATTCAATTGGTAACTGCCCACGGACTTGACCTAAGTACATTAACTAGAGGGAGAAACCATTGCAAAGCCCTGGTGAGGTAAGACATTTTGACCTTGGTAGAAACAGAAATAGAAAGAACTTGGCCAACAGAGTATGCTCTGATTCCAGCTTCTAGTGGAATCATTTGATCTTGATAATGTCATCCACTCTGTTAAGGAGTTCATCAACTTTTTCAGGCAGCCATGATGAATGGGTGAGACCATATCTGTGCCCCTGCTTAAATGGCAAGAAAAATATAAGAAACAGGTATTACAACAAAAAATGTCCAGGATTTTGTTACTTCTGAAGTCAGGTGGAAATTAAAATGCAGTCCCTGTGTGCTGGCTAACCTTAGATCAACTTGATACAAGCCAGAGTTATCTGAAAGGAACTTCGATTGAGAAAATGCCTCTGTAAAATCCAACTCTAAGGCATTTTTTTTCCTAATTAGTATTTGATGGGGGAGGGCCCAGCCCACTGTGGATGGTGCCGTTCCTGAGGCAGTCGTACTAGGTTCTATAAGAACCCAGGCTGAGCAAGCCATAGGGAGTAAGCCAGTAAGCAACATTTCCTCCATGGCCTCTACATCAGCTCCTGCCTCCAGGTTCTTGCCCTGTTTGAGTTCCTGTTCTGATGTCCTTCTATGATGAACTGTGATGTGCAAGTATAAGTCAGATAAACCCTTTCCTCCCCAACTTACTGTTGGGTGATGAAGTTTCATTACAGCAATAGAAACTCTACAACTGTTTAAGATCAATTCTGCAGTCTGTAGTAGAAAGAACAGTCCCTGAATTGAGTAAGCGTTCTTAGAAAGTTGAAGAAATTGCCACAAAAGTTCAAAGAGATTTGTGTGGCTAGAATTAAAAACACGAACATCTAGAGAGTTGAGAAAAATGTTAAAGGACCCCATGGATCTGTAACTGCCCCTTTAAGCCAACGGCTAAATATAAAACCACATGTCCATTTAATAATTCAAAAGGCATGACTTATATATAATGGATGGGTATATTCAGCAATACAGGAAGTAAGCTGAAGAATGACCAGGAAGCAAGTGGCTGAAAATCATCCAAAATATTCATAATATAAACAATGCTAACAGTACTCTGGAGTTTTCCTGAGACGTGCGGAAATGACCACAAAAATACAGTTAGTTCTCACAAGCATGAGATTAGCTATGAAGGTAAAAAAAAAATCGCAAAGGCTTAAAATAAGTAAAAAGACTATCAAATTAATCTACAAATATCTTAGCCACCTGGCAGAACCAGACCAATGACTTACTGCACTGAACACTTACAAGTAAAGATATATGGACTAAAGGGTATACTGTGTGATTCACTGGGCCGAACTACACACTAGTTTCCATGCTGAGATTTGTTTGATTTCTTTTTTTGTGTGGTTTTGTTTTTTTTTTTTCCTTCTACTTTTAAATTTTGTTTTGGAGGTGGGAGGAGTTGTACGGACAGAGAGTGGAAGTGAGCAGACAGGAAGATGAGTGGGATTATTTGCATGATTTGCATGATTTGAAATCTACGAAGAATCAATAAAAAGTTATTAAAAAAGAAACAATATGGACTGTTGAAAATTCATGTAAATATTGCCAAACATGCCAACTATCAAGGAAATGGGCACATATTTTAAATTATGTGCTCACTTAATTTAAATTAATTGGGAGCCAATGACTCAGAAAAAGACAAAAAGCCAAGTAATATAACCATTATAGGAGTCTGTCAAGAGTTAGATGGATAAAGAAAATATAGTATGCACACACAAGAAAGTTTTATTCAACCATAAAGAATTAAATTAAATTATTTGCATGAAAATGGGTAGAAGTACAGTTCATCATAAGCAAAAAAGCCCAAACTCAGGGAGACAGATACTACCTGTTTCCCATCACTTGGGAAACCTAGATTATGTATAATAAATATTTATATAAACATAAACATGTGGGACTTAAAAATATTAAGGGAACTGGGAGGAGGAAGAAGGCCATCAGAGAGTGAGGAAACAAGGAATAACAGGAGATGGCAAAAACTGTCAAATAAGCAATTTACTTGAATAAAAATGCCATTACGAAACTTAATACTTTGTATAATGAATATATATTAGTGAAAACATTTATAGATAAATGAAAAGGACATAGCTCTAGTTCAGTGGCAGTGCCTAGTGCGCACTACTTAAGTTCTGAAGTTCATCCCCAGTACAAGTTTAGCTATGAGAGAAATAAAAATCAATCAGGATATACCACTAAATATTTAATAGAAATATCTATTTTTTTATATCAAGACCATTTTGCTTTAGTAATAATGAATAGACCTGGCAACCTCATACAACACTGGTAATGCAAAATGCTACAACTACTATGGGAAATGGTCATGCAGGGATATGTTTATAGATGACTATAAATAAGTATTGTTTGTTAATGTAGTCCAAAATTATATAACTATGTGCTTACCAGACATGAATGAAAACACATGCCCAAATAAATACTTATAAATGAATTATCATTGTAGCTTAATTACAGCAACCAAACTTTGAGAGGAGTAAAAGATTCCAATAATAAGTAACTAGATGAACAAATTTTGGTATATCTTTCTTATGATGTATTACTTAATAATGCAAATAAATCAGTTATAAACTCAAAAAAAACAAATTATAAAGTAAAATTCACATAAATGGGATTTTAAACCCACTAACACTGAGCAGGAGAGCCAGAGACAAAGGAACACATGACTCCATATCAAATTCTTGACCCACTGATACGAATTCCCGGGACTGAATAAGTCATCTACAGTGACAGGAAGCAGATTGGTGATGTGATAGAGCTTAGACTTGAGGGTTGATAACATTCTAGGGTATAAAGGCTTTTCTATATTTTGACTGTGCTGATAATTACATGCATGTGTAGAATTCTCAAAATTAACATGGACTATACATGAAATGATCATTTTTATCAGATACTGATTATGCTCCATTTTATCTGAAACAAATATTTCAACATATTTGTTTAACCCTTATTGGAGAGCCTATGTTGAACCCTGAAAGGGGGAAATATAAATTGATAATATTAAAAAGAGGAGATGTATTCCAGTTAAGCATCACTTTCCAAACTCCAACCTAAGCTAATTTGCACATGTACATCGATCACAAAGAAATTGTGTGGGTGGTACAACTAGCCCCATTTCATAGGCAAAATTCTAGGGCAGAAAGTCTAATTGGTTAACTAAGATCATAAGTACATTAAAGGAAAGAGCAGAGATGGCATCGTGGACCCTGTAGGTTGACCACCTAGAAGCACATAGTTTGGAGAGAGGACGTGTTTGTGTCTACTCATCATAATTCACTAGTGAATACTACAAGATCTTAGTCAATTTGATAAGTGGTATAGTTGAACCTTTGTTTCAGAACCACCAGCTTCCCAATAACGACACAGAGGCTTATTATTAATTATAAATACTTGGCCAATAGCTTCAGCTTCTTACTAACTAGCATTTAAACTTTAATTAATCCAGTTTTATCAATCTACATTTTGTCTAGTGGCTTTATTACCTTTACTCTGTACTGTCTATGCTGTTTCCTTTCCATCTGCCTGGGAACTTCCCCCTTCTTCTCCGAGCATCCTTTATGCCTGATGCTTATCTATTGGCCATTCAGCTTTTTATTAAACTAATCAAAATGACACATCTTCACAGTGCACAAAAAGATTATTCCACAACAACGTCTACCATTTTTCTTGTTTTGGCCAACTGTATTCCATTTGATTGTTACCAATAAAGCTGCACTTGGGGTGACTTTCTGTATAATGCTTGTCTTGTTTGGTTTTCTATATACTAATTTTCATTCCCATCACTCAACTCTACTTAATTGTTGGAATGTGTTGGGTTCTCTGGCTGGTGTGATGCTCTCAGAGGAAGCATGTTGGAGAATCTTCTAAATAGCATAGTTCCCTTTTCTTCTCCATCCAACTCAGCCTCTCCCAGTGTGGCAGGTAGAATGCTGAGGACAGTGAGCCAATCTGCACGCATGTCAGCAGTGCTGGGAAATACACTCTGAGGTTTTGTGCATTTTGAGAATACAGCATTATTCTAGAGTCTGGGTATCTGGGGCAAAGTGTGATAATGTTGCAGTGAAACTGTACACATATATGTATGTAGCTAGTAGGAATTATAGTCATATGCTTTAATCTGCACTAAAGATTCTCACATTGACCAATTTTTAAGAAATGCTATGCTTTCTGGGTTTAATCAAAGAAATTATGTGTTCAAAGCCTCTTCTTACAGGGCCATTAAGGTAGCTCAGCAGATAAAGGCACTTGCTACCTAGCCTGATGCTGAGTTCAATTCCCAGAACTGAACCCTTATGACCGAAGATGAGAACTGGTTGACCTGACCCCCCCCAACACACATGCACATTAAATAAATATATACATGTAAATAAAACTTTTTGATGAAGTATAATTATCTGGGACATGAGACTGACATTGTTCTCGATAATTATCCCATTGAGCTCTCAACTTTATACACATCCTGTTTTCTCTAAAAAGAAAATCTCTTGAAGACCACTTCCCCCACCAAAATATGGTCTAGTAGAAATCCTTGGAATGCAATCTTGAAGTGTTCAGAAACTAAACGCAAGGAAAGGAAATGATTGCGTGTGGCTCTGAATTTGGTTACTCGTATCTGTTTTGAGACTTGACCAAGCGTTTGGATTCTAAAGCCTCTACGGTGAACTATTGATGTAAACATCAAGACCTATCTATAGAACATTTCTACGACTTTGTTTAGAAATTCTCATAAGACATGCTTCTTTCTAGATAAAACATCTCATCTGTACACAACACAGATCAATGTTCTCCAAATCTCACATAATTCAGACTCCAGTCCTAGAAACTTCACCATAGTATATCAGAGCTAGAGTTGACATTAAGGATCGCTAATTCATTGTACCTACCTTTTAAGTTGCTGTGATTTTTGGGGTTCGCAGATTTCTGAGTACTTACCCAAACTGCCAATGACTCACACTAAAAGGAAGCCAGAGAGCACTATGGAGGTGCACTGGGACCACACAGCCCACTCAAAGTCATTTATGGTACAGGAAAATCAGGGGAAGAAAAAGAAAGAGGCTCATTTTCAGAAGCCAGGTCTCCCCCCTCTGGAGAAAAACACTAAACCTCAGTATCCTTAACCCAAACCAACCTCCCACTGTTTTAACATGTTTTTGTTAAGGTTGAAGGACATGCTTAACTGCACTGACTTCTTTTACATCTAAATATTTGG
The DNA here is from genome assembly GCA_004026605.1 of Ondatra zibethicus. Lineage (NCBI taxonomy): Eukaryota > Metazoa > Chordata > Mammalia > Rodentia > Cricetidae > Ondatra > Ondatra zibethicus. Next base: position 143,738 of record PVIU01003476.1, read on the forward strand.
ACACATTGTATGAGACCCTCTGCACTCATTTCTTAGACCTGTAAATACCAGAGGAAAGAAGGCTGAAAATTGTACTTAAAGATTGAGATTGTATTGTATGAGGAAAGTCTATTTGCACTTAATTAATTACTAATATACTGAGTGAGTGAGTGAGTGAGTGAGT